>JALIZH010023619.1:0-40120 GCA_030522465.1 Rhipicephalus appendiculatus | reverse complement strand
GGACGCGCTTATTGGTCGCTTATATTTCTGTCCATTCACTGGCGCCGGAATATTGAAGTACAACAGCCCCGTTACCACCGCCAGCGAAATCTTAACTTCTAACGAGCTTCGCCTAAAAAAAAAAAATACACCATCTCCCGCTAAAGGGAACCATGTGTAGATGTGAAGCAGCGGGCGCTAATGCTTACACTGGCGGCGGCGTTGACGCTGGCGCTCATCGGAGCGTTGCGCAAGAGAGAAAACTGGGGAGGCGCAAAGCACGCAGTGATGGAGCGGTGTTTCCTACTGGAGCATGCCAATCGCTGCTAACGGGCAATGAGAGACAGAAGACTCCGACTGGACACAGAGACCCGCAGTCCACTTTTAGTTGACGCGCACGCTGCGAATTTTTATTGTTCAACAACGCACAGCAGAAATCTCCCACCGGCACCACCTTGCAGGTCAAAATCCATTGCCATATATACAGAGTGACCAGTGAACGGTTGTGCAGCGCGAGCAGTCGGTTTTTTCAACCAAGAAACTCGCAAGCAGACGCTACCTGTGTCAGCGTCGCGAGGCGAGAGAGGGGGGAGCGTAGGAGAGGAGAGAGAGGAGGGCGCGCGCATGCGCAGTGGGTGTGTGGACGCCGCGGGCAGGGATGCCTAGAGGAGAGAGGGGGAGCGTAGGAGGGGAGAGAGGAGGGGAGGCGCATGCGCGGTGAGGGTGTGGTTGCCGCGGAGAGGGATGCCTAGAGGAGAGAGAGGGGAAAGGAGGTTTTTTATTTATTTTTTTTAAAAGGTTTGCGCATGCGCAGTAAGGGAGGCCACGCGGCACACCACCACCGCCACCGGATTAAGCTTCGCCATAAGATGCTTCACATCTAAAAAGTAAAGGGAGAACACTTTTAATCAGTGCTTCGCTGGAATATTTGATATTGGGAAAATGAACGCGCTCTCCAGAACAAGATGCAAATATAGTATGAAGTATTGTATACCTTTAAAAAATATCTGGTTTGCCAAAATTTAATCGTTTGCGATGTCCATTATGATCGACTTTCTAAAATGCATGAATTAAAGGAAGATTAGTCGATACCGAGATTCTGGACACCAAATTAAAGCAAGCCGAAGTGTTAGGATAAGTTATCGTGTAGTTCGCATGAATTATTTCTAAACGGAACATAATTGTCTAATTACTATCCTGTGAGTCGTGTTTTATTTTTTTCATAAACCGAATTTTTTATAACACAGTCAATCTGTGTTATAAATTATAAAAACAAACCGAATTTCATAACACAGTCAATCTACATGCGATATCTGCTGACAGGAAGCGCTCAAAAAAGGTTGAAAAAATTGGCCGCATATCTACGTGCTCTGCTGCAAATGTCGTCGAAAGACGATAGTCTTCTGCCGGCCGTACTACACGAGTCTTGGTCTCATCTGTGGCCTCTCGTGACGCTGTTCTCGTACCATTTCCGTCCTGGCACCGCACGGGCATTAAGCGGCCATTTATTTTTGTTTGCCTCAGACAGCGCCTCTTTTATGTTGAATCGGCCGCATCTGGCTGGTATTGATAGAATAGAGGAGGCGCTGCATGAGGTATGGACGCCATCTGGCAGTGGCGTCGGGAAACACGAGCTTGTGTAGAACCCAGGGTCACGGCCAGGTGGCAGCACCATATCGTCGGCAGAGGGATTTCCGTCCATAGCGTCGCATTTTCAGTGCAGCCTAAGAAACACTAGGTTATTTAGAATTAGGTGTCTATGTATTTCCTAGTAAAGGAACACACCACCTAATATTTGCATATTCATGTTCCGCCTCAGATATGCGTAATATTTGCTTTTTGGTCGACAATGTTCACAAGTGTGAACGCAGCTACCAGTTCAAGATGGCTGGGCATTCAGCAGGTCCTTAAACTTTGGCCGGGTGGCTGAATCGTGTGACAGACAAACAGACAGAACAATATTTTTGCGTTCAAGTATCCCAAAAAAGACTATCGTCTTTAAAAATATACTTTGAAATTCCTACTGCAACTCGTCACGTCCAACGTCTCGTTAAACACTGTGCTCTCTTCACCAAAGCGATCGTTTGTAGGCAATATTAAATGCGAAGCATTTCTTTGCGTACTGTAAGCAGTTTTGCGTTTCTATCTACGTATCTATCTATCTATCTAGCCGCCTACGTCTGGGTGCTCTCGTGATCGCCTCCTTTCCTTGGGGTAGACCAAAATTTGTATGGGAGGGTAAGAGGTATTGACGAATATTTCTAGCTGGCCATGACATGAATAACATGAAAATCCTGTCTCGTACGTCGTCAAACCCTTTCCTGCAGAAACGTGGGGCACATACCCGTATACCACGGGCCGCGGCATGCGGGCATGTGCCACAGGTGTTTGACAATTATATCTTCCCAGGAACGGCGAGGACAGACATTAGTAATTTAAATGCGAGAGCGTTAAGAAAAACTGACGTCGACGGCATTGACCCAACGAATGCACATAAATATCAGGGTCCCAGCAGGAATCGAACCCAAGCAATCTGCGTGGCAATCAAGTATTGTACCACAGAGCCACGCCAGGTCTCGGAAGTGCTTTGGAAAAAGACCCTATGCAGGCGTAATGTTGGTGAAACGTCAATTGTGGTTGCAGGCAGGCCCGTAGCCAGAGGGGGGGGGGGGGGGGGAGTAGGGCTCTTTCCTCCACCCCCCCCCCCCCCCCCCAAATTGGGATTGAAGGTTGTGTTTTACCGGGGAAGAATAATAAAATGGGTGTTTTTCAAGGCTTTTAACAAGTGCCCCCCCCCCCCAAAAAAAAATTATATCTAATTTTATAAACATTACATATGTACTTTTATGAGGCAGGCTTCATGTCGGGTTAATGTCTATTGTATACTTAAGCGCCATCCACTCTAGTTGGTCGACGACGCACTATCCAGGACTACCATCCTCGCAAGCACAAGTATATATATATCAGCTTACTGTTTCTGGTGTTGGTAGTACCCATGTTTCTGTTGGCATCGCCACGCAACTGTAAACAACTGGTTATATAAACCATGTGCGACTGTTCAACATATGCTTGTGCGTGCAACATTTGCAGATATGTTTAGCGCCATTTCGTAACGTTTCTCTCAATAAAAAATTACAACCCAGTCACCTTGCCTCCGCATGCTTCGCATAACATCGATTCCCATGGTACTTGGGATCTGCCGATTTTTTTTTCAACCAGAAAGAATATAAAAGAAGTTAGCGCTAAAAGAATGCTTCATTTATCATTATACCGGTGTTTCTGGTATTTTTCTTTTGCCAGTAGTGCACAGAAATGCAAAAGTAAGCCACGTCTCCATATGAGGGCGCCCTGGTACAATGGGTTAATATCAAACACGCGTTTCAGTTGTCGCGACAAGCGCCTGCCACGGGTCGGATCCGCATGCTCCCGAAAGCGTGGACGATGACTACACATTCATTTTCGATACCGTCCAGAAAAAGCGCGTTTTAACAACACGGCGCAACCATGAATTTTCCTACTGTGAAACTCTACTCTCACGTTTAATGAGTCTCAAACAAGGTGCCCTGTGAAGTTGCCTTTAAGTTAGAATTTGCCTCAAGATTACATAATCATCTTAGTTTCAAGCGCATTTTTGGTAAAACTACTGCTTTCAATTTATCAGCTGTACCTCGTGCCATATCTCACTGGAACGATCTTCCTGATGAAATTGTTTCGATAAGCGATCATTAGATATTTCGTGATCGTCTGTGCGCACTTTTTAATCAATCTGCCTTGATTTATTTTGTTGTTCTGCTTGTTCACCATGTTTTACTGCAAATGAGTTCTGTGGAAACCCGCAAGGTGGCGGAAGGGTTAATAAAGGGGAAAATAGACAACCACCCGTTTTCTTTCTTTTCTTTCTGAGAAACTTTTCTTTCTGAGAAATCCGTACGGATTTCCTTGTGGCTTCGTGCTACAAACGGGTGGTTGTCTATTTTCCCCTTTATTAACCATGTTTTACTGTTCTGCTTGTTCACCGTATTTTTTTTTCTTTTTTTTTCACAAACGTATTTTCGAGCAGTTTCTGTTGTATTTCACCTGTTATTGTATCAATGCCACCCTTACTAAATGCCCGACATGGCCTGTAAGGTTTCTTCTAAATAAATAAATAAAAAAAAGTCTCAATCACACCTACGTCTAGCACCGGTCGCGCAGCCATTTGCGACTGGCGACCAAAGCGAGCCTGTGAGACCGACGTTCACAGCTGCGTGCGACTCATAGTCGTCGAGACACAGAATTCACGTCTGCTCGCAAGGCTATTGTCCGGCAAAATAAGTTGACGTCCTGTTTATGCGCATCTGATTGGTTCAGAGAGTTGCAACAGCACACGCACGACTGAAAAATTTACCAGCGAGCGACTAAGCCAAAGCAGTCGCTTGCGCGACCTAAGCGGCCAACTGCGCCGATTTGCGACCAGTCGCCTTGCGACTCGGTCACTCGATCGGCGCGAGTCGCAGGTGGGAAATAACCCGTATACTTTCCCTTTTTTTTTGCGCACCGACAACCCAACACAGACACCTACCACTGCGATGACATCTATATATATTAAAGCGAAATGCTTAGATGCCTCATCAAAGGCGAAAAGAGGCCGTCGGCGTCAACGCGAATGATGCAAGAAAACATGATCATGTGGTTATGTCACATTCTGACATTATAGTAAAGTCACAGATAGCCCGAATCCATGTCTTCACCATGACGTCAAATAATTTGACGTCCCGAGATGACGTCATCTCACGACGTCCTCGCTAGCTGGGTCGATTGAGGAAGCACTGCAAAACTACGTGAGGTGCAGAAATCTTCCAACCCATCCGATCCCAGAGGCAATCCGAAGCTCGTTGTATGCAGAATTCATTCGGGTAGGGGGGGGGGGGGGGATCAACACAATCGACTGACCAGAAACGGAAGATGGCTTTCGACTTGGAGTCCTCTCAGACAAATGCAAAAGAGAACGTGTGATTACATATAGGGAAAAGGTTGCAACATTCCCAGGGAGTCACAGCAAGAGGAGGGGGGATAAGTGCCGCGCTCTGACATGATACAATGGTTATAAGCAATGGATGATGATTAGCCTTAGGCTTACTCATCCAAGCGTCGAAATGGGGTCGGTAAACCCGTTTTTCTCGTAGTCTTAATAGTTATGCCTCGTGCTTCCATCGCCTAATGGGATGCAGCGCGCCATTATAAACGGAATACGTATCAGCTTACCTGTAACGAGGCGCCGAAGAGGTCGTGGAGAAGCTGTCCTGCCGGAACGCGCGATGAAACGCTGTCACTGAAATCGAAGCATCTCGGCGATGATGATGTGTCCATCGAGCCTCCGCATGCAGGTGGCTCAAGGTCGGTTCGCGTGCAGAATTGAACGAAAAGCGTTGCAGAACAAATTGTGAGTGACTTAGGAGAAGCCCACTGCGTGCTGGTGGCGTCTCTCAGGGCAAAAAATAAAGTTCCACCATCCATGCATCCATTAATAAGCACGACTAGTGGACAAAGCGCAAACGCCATTCAGGCAAAATGGTTATTTAGATAAATCGCGCGGAATACTTTGTTTTTCGAAGCATTAGTTTTGAATCCGAGTTAGAATTAACTGTAACGCGTGAAGAAAACACGGTTTCCTATTACTGTGGTTTCTTAGAAACATGTGTTTTTGAACCCATTGTGGTAAAAAGTGGGGGAAGAGTGGTGTCGACACAGTCGTAGGGAATACAAAATAATTGATGGAGTTTTACGACCCCAAACCACGATATGGTTATGAGAAACGCCGTAGTGGAGGGCTCCATAACTTTCGACCACCTGGGGTTCTTTGCCGTGCACTTAAATCTAAGCACATTGGCCTCTAACATTTGGCTGTATCGAAATTATGCTGCCACTGCCGGGATTCAGTCCCGTGATGTTCGGGTCAGCAGTCAAACGCCATCACCACGAAACCACCGTGGCGGGTGGAAAGAAGTGGTACTGAGCCCTTGTCACGGGCTCCTGTCATTAACAGCGTTCCGGACGTCTAATATTCTTCGCCCGACAAACACGAAAAATTAATGCACTTCGGGGCACAAGTTTGAAGCTGGACTCTGAAAAGGTAGTTCGACAGTGGCGTCTGTATAGCGTGACATTTGTTCTCAAGTGACACCGACCGCCGAGGTCTTAGCAAGCTGAAAGACTGTTATACCACCATAATTATCCTATCTTTTTCTATGCTCTCTCTTGATTCATACCGCGACGTTTCCGGCTTTTCTTAACACGAAAGTGTTTTATGCCGGTGTGCAACAAGACTTCAGTGACGTATTTCTGTCGCGCAATCCAAGAATCTCCATGAAGTGCATGATGACGAGTGGGCGAAGCTAGGTCGGAAGGTCCATTATGTCCACGTTGAGGTCGCCGACTAGTGTAAAGGGTTTGTGCTTGTAGGTGTTTTATATTGTTCAGTCACAATTATGATTGATATTATTGTATTGTTAAACATTTTCTTGTGTCTCACATATGTTACCCGAGCGTTGCACCATATAATGTAAATTGAGTGATATAAAGTGACATAAAGAGTCGACGACAAAGCTCGGTCATAAGCTCCATAATGTCTACGTTGTAGTCGCCGACTAGTATAAAGCGTTTGTGCTTGTAGGTGTTTTATATATTTCCTTCACAGTTGTTGCTTGTCTCTTGTAAACCTTTATTTTTATTCACATACACACATGTTTCGATTATAGCAATGGTTTCCAACCACCATAACAGCGGACAGTGAGCTTCGACGACAAAGCTAGGTCCTAGGGTCCATAATGTGTACGTTAAGTCACCGACTAGCATAAAGGGTTTGTGCTAATAGGTGTTTTATATTGTTCCGTCAGATTTATTATTGATATTAGTCTATTGTTGCCTCACATCGACGAATCTCCTCGTGACGGACACGGACGACGACAAGGCTAGGCCCTAAGGAGCTTCGCCCCTAAAAACAAGAACAGCGGAACTATCGGAGACGCACTTCAACACCAGGAGGGCCTTCGCATCGTATTTTCGTCAAGTGGGCTCGCTGGACGACGAGCAGAGGCTCTGACGTTCCGCGATCCCACTACCAGGCATTATTGAGTTCGAATTTGAACCTGACTACTGCGACACCCATACTATTTCCGTATTTACGCGAGAAAAAGGGAAGTTTAAGGAGTGTAGACATTAAATACTTCGGATGACGATTTGGTGTACTTCAGAAGTGGGTAGAAGCAGGAGGGTAAATGTATAAAAGAAAGTGAAATATCTTGGCGAGGCGGCATTGGAATCCGGGTATCCACGGGCCGAAATCGAGCCTTGTAACCTCTCGGCTATCGAGACACGCTAGCAGAGCCAGCATTTATGGGAACGTTATAACTTACTTACTATGGGCACGAGAACGAGAAAAAGACTGAGAGAAATCGAAAGAAAGAGAGAAAGTATGAAAGACGGAAAGAAAGACAAAATTTCAACCAGCCCCGCTTCGCGGACACCGGGGAAAAAAAGAAGCTCGTGGCCTTCCCTGCGTGAGGATAACGCATTTCTATGTTTTCAAGTCTTTCAGATATGTTGCATCACTGCTCTTTCTTATTAAGCACTATTTGTTAAGCTTTGTGGTAGTAGTATAGTTTTATTGCATTTTTATTAAGCTTTCAGGTGGCAGTATAGCCACCGCCTTTTATAACCACAAAGTATCACGTGACAGCGGTGTGACTATGGTAGCGCGCACGCCATTTGTGGCGCTAACTGTTGCCTTCTTCATTTTTAGTGGAAGTTTTGTGTAGTGGGATTTACCCAATTTCTGTGGCACGTACGTGTTTGTGGGGCAAACTGTTGCCTTCATATTTCGTAGACCAAAGGTCAACGGTTGCATTTACCCCATGGCTGTGGCGCATACCCGTTTATGATGCCCACAAGGATTACCACGGATCCCAGGCATGAAAGGCTCTACGGACAACAGCTTCGCTGTAAATAGAGAGAGAAAAAAGAAAGAGGAGAAAAGGGCGACGAAAAGAGAGAAATTGAGACAAATAAAGCATAGCAGCCATGTGCAGTAGGCTATAACAAGGGGGTTGGCAAGGGACGTGAGCGTGAGGAGAGGCACAGGGGGGAGGGGAATAGGTTAAAGTATGGCATTGTCATATATACTACAGTAAAGCAAGAGGTGGAAAAAGGAAGTCAGGGTGAGGAGGAATGATTTCAGGGTGAGAAGGAAGGAAAGGAGGAGGGGAAGGCCACCTGGTCCGCTGTTTCCACAGTCTTCCCACTACTAGTGCCTAGCTGCGCCAATATTTTTTTATCCCTTCGCACTGGACGCCGAAATGTTTTGATACTACGCTCGATCGCATTCGTCAGATTAGCCGCGCGCATCTCGAAAGTCACACCTTTTGCAGCTATCTGTTTAGGTTTCGTTAGCATTATTCACGATAATTCCGGGAAAGCTCTCGTTTCTGGTTTTGAACATGTAAATGCATTTATTTGATGTCGCCTCTTTTCTATGAATATGCGCCACAGGCTTCTTAAGAAGCACGCAAAGCTTATGTCAGCTTCGTGTCAGGTTACCGTTCGATTATGGTGTCTACGGTCCTTGATATTACGCAATTTTTCGCAGAATCGCGGAAAGCAAGACCGTCTGATCATTCGTTGTGCGAATATGCTCAAAGCTTCTTCATTTCAAAGGCGTTAGACGTACGAATTATTGAAGTTCCTTTGTCTCAGTGTAACTTTAATTACTCCGTTCAGATAGAGTGGTTGAGTTCGGATGGCTCAATGTATTTTTGGTTCTGATGCTCAGCTGGAAATATAGCGATCCAGCTTTGCGACGGTGAAGCACTTCACGTCGTCGAAGCTCAGGTAACGCCTCACCAGGCGCCAGCAGTCGTTCCCAAGGTCCTGCAGCTGCATATTGCAGCCTTCGACAGGAGTCGCGCACGTCACGCGTCCCTTGACGACGCCGGTGAGTCGCATAAAGACGTGCAGCCCTTCGACGATGCTGAGACGACTTCGGATCATCCTGGCCGCTTGGCGTGCTGGGATGCCCTAGTGGTCAGCGAGCTCTTTCAGTAGGGCTGGATTTCGTAAGACCTTCTCTAATGCGGTGGCGGTGCACCTGTTTGCGACGACATCGCACGGATAAGAATTAGTTGAGAAAACAGGTACTCGTACTATAAATTGGAACCTGAATAAGCAAAATAAAAAAAAAGAATAGAAGAGGACCGAATTAGGGAGCATTTCGCGATTATGCAGGGAAGCGCTAGGTTTTTTCTGCAGTTAACCCTCATGCGGACACCAATAAAGAATTCGGAGGAGATATTTGGACGCCATTGCAATTTCAAGGGTGCAGCTGAAGAGTCGCTTACGGCTAGATGGCACGCTGTTAAATATCAAATCAAATTACCTAATTAGAAATGGATTACTCATTACGGAGGCAGGAATCAAGGAGATCATAAGATCCCTCCTTTCCGCCTCCTCAAATCTCGGAAAACTTTCTGCACTTAACATTGTTTTTCACTACGTCCAGGTTAGGTGGCATTGTAAGCTTTGTGAACTTAGCCAGCTTTATGCACTGGCTGTGTGATGGGCCCACGTTTGACCAAGGGAGTGGTGGCTTCATCATGTGGTGTGAAATTGTGTGGCGAAAAATGGCGTCATGATGACATCACGTCATCACGGCTCGATTTTAGATTCGAAGCAGCTTAGAGCGGAGTTCAATTCGGTGGTGGTGTGCGTCCTGACCACCCTTACTGCGCATGCGCCTACTCTCTCTCCCACTCTCCTCCTTTACGCAGGTGTTCGGTCGACTTCTCTTCTCCTCCCCCACGCTGCAGGCGCGCACTCTCCTCCTTTACGCGGGCGTTTACGCAGGCGTTCGGTCGCCTTCTCTCCCCTCCTTCCCCCCGCGCTGCAGCCTGTAAACCCACTCCCTCCTCTTCCTCCCCCATTTCATATAAGCTCGTGCGCTCGGTCGAGAAAGTCTCGCTTGAATCGTGCAGTGACTCCGTCGGTTCCCGGTCGCTGCAGTTGTCTCGAAAGCCTCGCTACCCTCGCCGCAGACTCGCGTTGTCTCTCTGTAGCGGAAGCGGTAGCTCGACGCCGACGCTTGGCTTCGACGGCCGAGTGAACGCAAACGGAAACTTGGTGTACACCCCCAATGCTGCTTCGCATCCCCTCATGGTTCCCTTTAGTGGGGATGGTGTAATTTTTCTTGTATATTGCTTGTTGTGGCCGCCGTCACCGACTCAGTCTTCGCGTTTGATGAGGCATGTAAGGATTTCGGCTAAGTAGTTATTGCAGTCACTAATTTCGAGATACGCATGCCCAATCAATGCGACGAAACTTGAATTCACACTGCAGTTGGTGTATTCCAGAAGAACTTAAAATGTTACTCTAAGCGGCGTAAGCTGTGTAACAATACTATTATACTTACGTCTGATCCTGCAGGAAACCGAACGGATTCCACTAACACAGAAAGGGATACATGTTAGCGCAAAAGCAAAAACAAAGACTCAGAAATAAAGTAGGAAGGAACTGAAAGGTCGGGTGCTACTTAAGTTTCCTCTACTACTTTTCAGAGTCGCTGTTTGACTGTTTGCGCTAATGTGTATTCCTTCTACGTCAACCATTTGGCCGAGCAGCAAGTCGTGTTTATCACACACAACTTGCACCCAATATTGGTCAAGAACATCGAATATTGTTTGTTGAAGACTGAAACCATCGCCAATTATTACGCCTCAGTTTCACACATGTCTGATCTGTTAGCGAATGTACTTTAGATTCAGTACTACCACGTAATTTCGCACTAGCTAAACAGAGCAGGGACAACAGTTTGTTTGCATTGTGAGGCTCCAGGCTGATACTTATTGCTGACGCCAGCGTGTCGTCGCCGAAATCTATCAATTATCTTGATTTCTTTAGACAGCAGTACTGCGCTACGCAAATATAATATTCAATTTTCTAAACTGCGAGACATCCCCCCCTCTGGAAATTTGTTAGGCTGGCAGGTACTGACCAGAATTAATATCGTAAATAAGTCGCTCGTAAGGCTTCCAGTGGCCTCTACCACATAATTACGCACTTTTTACGCTGAGCTTGGTGATAGAAATGCATTTTGTAGACTACTAAACCAAAAAGAAAAAAAGAAAACCGCGTCGTTTCCCTGATTCGGAACAAGGACCGCCTTGACTTGAGGGCCCCCAATAACGCTGAAGGAGTTTACTTTGATGAGATTGTAGTTTTCGACGATCGCCGCCGACAGGTGGAACGCGAATTAGTCGGCATGCCCAAGCACATTCAGCAAAAATGTCACCCGCGTGATGTTCGTGCTGTGCCCGATAGTGCGCGCGAGGCGGTCGTTGTACGGGAAGTTGCCGTTGCTGTGAATCTCAACATGTTCGATGCTGGTGTTGGCGGATATAGATTTGAAGAGAAGCGTCCAGCACGATAAGGGGACCCTGTTTGCCGCGATGGACGGGTTTCCCATGGTCAGGCTCAGTCGCCGAAGCACGGTGGTGTCCCGGATGTAGTTCGCCAAGGAAGAGAACAACGGCTCGCCAGCCTGGTGTACATCTGTCGAGAGGTATGTGAAGTGATCCGTAGCAGGCAGTCGTTGCAGAGCGCGAAGCTGCACGCTCTCATCTCCAGGAAGCTCCATTCTCAAACATGCCGTGAAGTGCGTCAGCTCTAGTACGTATCCGTACATGAAGGAAATTCGCGGCGATGAGTTCACCAGCGCCAGCACCTCGAGGACGTCTGGATTCCGGGCGCGATCCATAGCGTCGTGTTGCGAGACTTCTAACGTCTTAAGGTGTCTGTTACTCTGTAGCAAGGCGAAGAAAGCGATCCAGTTCTTTGGATGCCACAGTGAGTAAGGAAGCGTGAGCTCTTCTAACGTCTCGTTCTCGACCAGTGCCTCGGCGCAAAGCGTCAGTGCTGCATCGGATATATTGACACACGCGTCCCGCACACCACCAATAATTAGATGCTTTAAGGCGATGCATTCTGCGAGAATGCTCTTCAAGAATCGAGCGGTCGTTTCACCGCCGCAGACGCTATCGATATCTAGTGTCGATAGAGTGGAGTTACGGACGAGGCACTCGTCAAGTAGCAGCTCTTCGCGATCCAACTCGTAATCTAAAAGCATGAGCTTCGTGAGCAATCGGTCACTTCTCAAATATTCCCCGAGGACACCGGGCGGCTCGGCGGTATTCCAGTCCACCAACAGATCGAGCGTCTTCAGTGTAGAGTTCGCCGCCAGCGTGTCGATAAACATCTTCGGTGGCTGGCCGTCCTCTCAACAAGCGTGAAAAGCCAGAAACCTAAGGCAGGTCGTGATTCCCAGAAGTTCTGACACGGCGGTCACAAGAGCGTCTGAGCTCGGAGACATTTATAAAGTCAGGTCTTCCAGAAAGCGAAGCCTTGGAAGGAGTGTTGCGATGTGGTTGGTGCTTCGGGAAGAAAACTGCACTAGAGCTTCTTCAGGCGGGTGTTCACGGGCAGTTCTTCCCAGACGATCTCGCTGCGCGCCGTCACCCAGCGGTACCTGAGTTCGAGGTTCGAGGAACCCACATATGCGATGCATATGTGGTTTCCCAAGAGCCACCGTAAAAATTGGAGGACACTTTGTACATTCCAAAATGTGTTCGGCGAAAGCGTGTGGCCATTCCACTGATTATGCCATGTCTTTTTTTTTTTTACACTCTCAGTGGCATCAGACACAAACCTAATGGGTTTGTGTTTTCTTCTTTAATTTTTTACCGCGAATCGCAGCGAGACGCGAGACTCATCTTCCTCCGTTCGCATGCGTTAGTATTTTCTCGCGCTTGGCTCATCGTGCAAACGCCATCCGCGTTCCAGCTCTTAAGTTGACGGACCCTTTGTAAATTGCAAAGTGTATTCCGTGAACGCCTGGGTCCATTCAGACGGCGTCGGTCAGAATGATTGCAAACTCTGGGCACAGCGACGCTACGCAAGCAAAGCGCGAGCGCTATAGAGTCGAACGCGACCGGCGTCCGTCTGCGCATCCCGGCGGCCACCTGGCTCCGTGCCAGAGCTCGGATGGACGGACGCACGGACATGGACGGATGAACGGACGGACGGACAGACGGATGGATGGACTGACGGACGAACAGACAGACAGACGGATGGACAGACGGACGGACGGACGCCGGACGAAGGTCGGACGGACACCGGACGGACGTGAGCATGAGATATTAAAGGCTTTCGCCTTAAAGATTACACCATCCACCGCTAAAGGGAACCATGTGTAGATGCGAAGCAGCGGGCGCTAACGCTTACACTGGCGGCGGCGTTGACGCTGGCGATCATCGGAGCGTTGCATAGGAGAGAAACCTGGGGGCGCAAAGCACGCAGTGATGGACGGGTGTTTCCTACTGGAACATCCCAATCGCTGCTAATGGGCAATGAGAGACAGAAGACTCGGACTGCACACAGAGACCCGCAGTCCGCTTTTAGTTAACGCGCACGCTGCGAATTTTTCATCGTTCGACAACGCACAGGAGAAATCTCCCACCGGCACCACCTTGCAGGTCAAGATCCATTGCCATATATATGGGGTGGCCAGTGAACGGTTGTGCAGCGCGAGCAGTCGATTTTTTCAACCAAGAAACTCGCTAGCAGACGCTGCCTGCGTCGGCGTTGCGTGGCGAGAGAGGGGGGAGCGTAGGAGAGGAGAGAGGGGGGGAGGGGACGCGCATGCGCATTGGGGGGTGTGGTTGCCGCGGGGGGAGGGGGATGCCTAGAGGAGAGAGATGGGGGAGGGGACGTGCATGCGCAGTGAGGGTGTAGACGCCGCGGGGAGGGATGCCTAGAGGAGAGAGAGGGGGGGAAGCGTAGAAGAGGAGATGGAGGGGGCAGGGGACGCGCATGCGCAATGGGGGGTGTAAGCGCCGCGGGAGGGATGCCTAGAGGAGAGAGGGGGGAGGGTAGGAGAGAGAGGGGGGAGGGGGATGCGCATACGCAATGGGTGTGTAAACGCCGCGGGCGGGAGGGATACCTACAGGAAAGAGAGGGGAAGCGCAGGAGAGGAGGTGCGTGAGGAGGGTTTGCGCATGTGCAGTAAGGGTGGTCAGGACGCACACCACCAGCACTACCGCCGGACGGACGGGCGGACGGACGCCGGACGGACGGACACCGGATGGACGTGAGCATCAGACATTAAAGGCTTTCGCCTTAAAATGTCTTTGTCCGGTGCAAATCACCATCGGAACGAGGCGTCGCACGGGCGTCGGTGACGCCAAAGCTCACCAGGGGACAACGAGCCTCCGCGTTCTTCCCGAAGTTCCGTGCCGATGTGGAGGAGCATCTCGTTGCACTTGTGGAGGTAATCGTTGATGGGGCAGCCTTGATCTTTGTGCTAGCCTGCCGGCACGTTGGCTGCGCACGGGAGCCGGAAACGTTCAGCTACTCCGCGATCGAAATCACTTGTCGTGTGCACCCATCCCACCAAGATGGAAGGCTGCTCCATTCTGCCGATAAGGTTACCCATTGTGATCCTTCGAAGGATCACTCGAGCGCACTATAAATTTTAAACTTGAAAAAAAAACGTGGTTGATTCCTCCGTCATAGGAATCGGTATAACACGAAAGTAAAACGTCTCCTTACATAAGTAGTTCAATGTTTACTGTATACATTGATATAAGATAGCTTGCACAACGTCAATTAGTGTTTCTCAGTTATATCAGCGTTTAACGTGGATGCATGCACGTTGACGCTTGGTGGCACATCTGTATCCCGACGACTAACGTCAATGATCAATGATTAAACAGACCCTTGTGGTCATAGATGCTTGTGGTATCTGTACGGTGAGAGCGGAGTTAGAGAAAGCGTTGCGACAGCCAGAACAGCGTCACTGATTCGACGCCGAACTTGGGCTAAGGTCGCCTACTCGCAGAATATTAGAGTTATTGAACAACGCTGCCCGACCAGAGGGAAACGCAACGCGCGTCGAGTATTCCCCGTTGGCTGGCTGCGGTTTTTCGCGGGGTGAGCTAAAGTTGGGAACGCGGAGCTACGGCCACGCAACGCGCTCGCGCGTTGCAGAGCAATTTTTGATATGGACGGATGCTCTGGTCAAGGCCGATGGTAGGGGTAAGGTCGCCACCTGGCAGTGTGTTATGCGTTGACAAAATTGCACTTCTCCCATTCGAAACGCGCCGAATGGAACGGACGCGTAGAAACGATGCTTTGAAGGAACTAATTTGCATCTCACGGTTATAAAAGAAGACAGATATAAAAGGCTTTTCTTTTACCGCCTATAGAGTATGTGAATGTGGCGCAGTGGATAGCGTGCCCGGCATCTGTTGTCGCGGACCAAGGGGTCGTAGGTTCGACTCCTGTTGACGGAACTTTTTTCTTTGTCTTCTGATCATGCGTATTTTTTTCGAGGTCATTTCCGTGACGGAAATACGTCACTCAAATCTTGGTGCACCCCGGCATAAAACACTTTCGTGTTAAAAAAAGGAAAAGAACGCCGCATTCAGTTCCTGTTCGCGTTCCCGCTACGCAGCTGCGATCAAAGGTGTCCACAAAGGCGAATTAAGACGTACTGAAAGACCGAAGCGTAATGTTCTCACTTGGCTGGCTTTGTCATGTAGCACTTCAGTGTCATTTAAACTCAATCATATTACCAACATATGGCGGCAAGGTACGCTACTGTAACCATGCTTTATTCTCTATTAGGGAATTCATAGTGAACTCTACACAAAACTCACCCAGCTGATGCTCCTAATGCATGGTTCACACACGCATTGTACCGCAATGAAGATTGTGATACCAAGCTATCAATCACGTCCTCAGTACTAACCTTAGTCTCTTGGACCGCGAGCAAGACAAGGTCCTTTTCTTGCATGGGGGGCGCTGCAAGCGCGCGATGGTGTAGGCCATGCTGCGCTTCGGCTCCGCTGATTTTCGGCTGGAACCACGGGCAACTTCACTGTACCCCGTCAAGACCAGCATCATTCGTTACGGCAACTCACAGGCAACACGTGGATACCAGCATTATCCAGGTGGGCCGGTTTTCAACAACTTTACGGCCGATTCTCACCCGACTACGTTGGAGACGCCGTTAAGCCATACGGCAACGCCGACGCCCGGCGGCGTGGGACCGGCGTTCCGAGGCAACATGGCCGCCTCTACGCTCACCCAGCGTGGATGCGACCCGCATTCTATGGCGTGGGAGACAATTACGACTTCCGAAACGCCAAATTCTGCTTCCACACCGAGGTTTCGGAGCCAAGCTCAACGACGCGGTGGAACGCCGTTCGCAAGACAACGCCAAGAAGGCGGCACTCGCCGCCGACCCGGCGTCCGGCACACCGGTTGACAAGACGCAGCCTCCTGCTTCGCGCGCTGCGGGACGCAAAGGCAAGGTTCTCACCAACTGGAAGCCTCCTCCGTTTCCAAAACCGAATCCGGACGACTATGTCATAGTCGTAAAGCCACGCGAGTGCATCTCATTGCATGAAGCTTTCTCCGAGAACTGGTACGGGACCGCGTTCAAGGCATACCTCGGGCCCGAGCGCGCTGAGACGCTGACAGTGATTCCCCGAGAGAGCAAAACCTGATCGTCATTCACACCCCGGATCCTGACACGGCGGACAAAATCATCGGGGACTTCGCGGTAAACATCGAGCGCAGGCAGGTTCTGCTCCACGGATACCTGAGACAAGATGGTGGCAATGTCTGCCACGGAGTCATCGTAGTCTGCAACACAGATACGACGGAGACGCTCCGAGAGAGCGTACGCTGGAGGTCAGGCACGATCGTAGAGGTGCGCAAATTTGGGACATCGAACAAGGCCCGCGTAACCTTTGCCGGCAAGGAGAAGCCGCGCTTTGTTCACTATGACACAATGCTGATACCCGTCAAACCTTACTACCGCACGATCCCGGCCTGCGGCAAGTGCGGTATCGTCGGCCATCGGATGGACACTTGTCCCAACCCAAGACCGGATACGTGTGGCCTGTGTGGACAGCAGGTTCCGTTCGTGGAGGAGGGGGTGCGGGCCCCTCACGAATGTGTACTCGTATGCTCTGTGTGTGGTGGAGCACACGCAACAAACTCTCGTGCATGTACGGCCAAATACCGTACTTTCAAGGTGGCCGCTCAACAGGGCGGCAAGTCTAAAAAGTCGTCCAAGAAACGCCGAAAACGTCAGCCTCCCAGTGAGCCACCACGCTGGGACGTTGACAAGACAGACAAGCCAACTACCCATACTGGAGGCGTCGGGAAGCAGCCGTCGACCCCACCGCACGGCGGAACCGGGACGCAGCCGACGGCGCAAACACGCGGCGAGGCCGGGTCATGGGCCAACGCCGTAAAAAACGGCAGCCAGGTGAGTGGTACGGGTAGGGCTGCCTCCTCATGCCCCCCTACCATTCCATCTTCGGCGCATAACGCTGACCAAAGTATTATTGCCAGCCTCCAGGAACAAATCGAAGCGTTGCAGAAAAGACTAGCTGCAGCCGAGGCCAAACAGAACCAAGTAGTCTCCCCTCCCCCTGCCCCCGCAGTAGAGGTAATGGAGAGTGAAACCGAGGCGGCGGTGACGGACGCGGCAGCCGCACTCGAGGCTCGTGTGAGCACCCTTGAGGCCCGTATGGACAACCGGTTAACTGTCCTCGAAACTCAAATCGCAGCGGCCGTAAATGCCGCTATTGCTAAAATGACCGAGGCTATTCCCACCCTTATAGCCCAACAAGTCGCGCGTTTCACCAAACGAGCCGGCCCAATTAAGGACGTGTCCGGTCGGTACCTTAAAACGCCTCGACGGCAGATTGAACTTGAGGATGATGACAGCTGCTTCGTCTCCGGAGTTGAGGACACCCTCTCCCCGCGAGTGCTGGCTCGGCAGCGCCGCCACCACTATCATTCGTTAACTCTACCGACCATGGCGGGCACACTTAGAATCAGCAAAACCCCGCGTTCCAATCCGGCCACTCTCATCCAAATCACCCAGTGGAATTGTCGGGGCTTTAAGGCTCGCACTAAGCGGGCCAACCTCCGGCTTTTCCTCGCAACATTTGATAATGTTCCTGCTGTGGTAGCGCTCCAGGAGCCAGGGAGTGCTGCCACGCTTACAAACTACACTACGTTTCAGCAGGACCCTTTATCCTGCATCTGCGTGCACAAAAATTATACTGCTAACCTAGTCGATCTCGACCTTAAGCCCGAATTCTCGTACGTGATGGTGACACTCCTTCCGCTGCGTAAACAGGACCCACCACTGCACGTGCTGAACATTTATTGCTCACCGAGACTAGCCAACATTACATTTGCGGAACTTTTTAGCCGCGCCTTAAAGGCTGCAGGCAGGGACCCCCTGGTGATCGTGGGTGATTTCAATGCCCCGAGCACGCTTTGGGGGTATCCGCGTGAAGAGAAGCGAGGACGTAAGTTGGTGGAGCTTATGTCTACACTGGGCCTAACTCTCCACACCGACCCTGCCTTCCCAACTCGCGTGGGTAACTCTGTGACCCGGGACACTTGTCCGGACCTTCCCCCTCACAAAAAACATCCAGTATGTGGATTGGGTCAACACCGAGGAGACACTCGGCAGCGACCACTGCATACTCAATACCACCATTCGCACCCATCCTTTGGCAAGAACCAACGGAGAGGCAAATTGCCTGATTGGACAAAGTTTAGAAAACTATACACTAATTCGACCCCCCATTGAGGAGCAAGGGTACCAAGCCTGGTCCCAGCAACTGGTTTCCGCCCTTCGCTCCACACAAACGCAGATCAAAGTCTCAGAGGCGACTCCGGCGGTGGATAACCACCTCCTTCACCTCTGGGAAGCCAGGCACAGCCTTGTCCGCCGATGGCGCCGGCAAAAACTCAATCGGAAGCTCAAAATTCGCATCGCTGAACTCACCCAGCGAGCGGCAGAGTACGCGGCCCAGCTCGCCGACTCTAACTGGGTGGACAGATGCAACACGGCCGCTCGACAAATGTCCAGCCAGAGTACCTGGCGCCTCTTCCGCGCCTTAATCGATCCTACCCAAACTCGAACAGAGACACAAAAGCATCTCCAACGGGCGTTTCATAGCTTCGATGGAGACACAGCAAAATTGGCATGTAAGCTCAGAGACCAATATCTATGCACACAGCAGGACCCCCGAGGGCCCGCGTACTCGTATGCAGGTGCCGAGAACGCGGAGGTGGATCAACTGTTCCAGTTACATGACCTGAAGGCGGCTCTAGCAAAAATGAGGCGAGGAACGGCACCGGGAAGGGGATAAAATCACAGTAAAATTACTTGCCAACCTTCCTGACTCGGCCTACACAATGCTCCTTGCATATATATCAACTCCATTTCGATCGGCGAAACGCCCCTCCCAATTGAGTGGAAGACCGCCCTGGTCACCTTCATACCCAAAGCGGGCAAAGCCATTAGCACGGACAACCTCCGCCCCATCTCTTTTACTTCTTGTGTGGCAAAATTAATGGAGACGATGGTGCGCGACAGGTTGTCCGAGTTTTTGGAGACCAAAAATGCATTTGCAGACACCATGTTCGGGTTCCGCCCACACCGGTCCGCGCAGGATGTCTTGCTTCAGCTCGATCGTGAGATCCTCGATCCGGTTGAGTACCCCCTAAACGACAAAATTGTGCTCGCTTTGGATCTGAAGGGGGCCTTTGATAACGTGACCCACGACATTATCCTAACACATCTCTCACAGGTGGATTGCGGCCAAAACACCTTCAACTATATTAAACAATTTCTCACTGACCGACAATCATACATTCGGATTCAGGACACCGAACATGGCCCTTACCAATTAGGCGCGAGAGGGGACCCCGCAGGGAGCCGTTCTCTCGCCCCTCCTATTCAATCTGGCAATGTTAAGACTCCCCGCTCAGCTGGCGAAGGTCGAAGGCATACAGCATGCGCTGTATGCTGACGACATCACCATATGGGCGTCACACGGCTCGGCAGGAGACATGGAGGCCAACCTGCAGCAAGCGGCGGACATCGTGGACGACTACGCCCGTCGCTGCGGCCTTCAGTGCTCCCCGTCCAAATCAGAATTCGTGCACATACGTTCATCGCCAAAGTGCACCACCAAAATCGACCTCTCCCTTCACAGCGGACCTATACCGGAACGCGACGAAATCAGAGTATTGGGGCTCTTTATACACAAATATCGCAGAGCAGACACAACATTGGCCAAATTGCGTAAGGTGGGGGACCAGGTGGGCCGTATGGTCCGCCGGGTTTCCAACAAGCGCGGGGGGTTACGATGCAAAGATGCCTTGCGGCTGGCACATGCATCCGTAACCAGCCGAATCCTGTATTCGGCTCCATAGCTCCACCTGCGCAAGTTCGACGAGAATGCACTCGAAGTCATTCTCCGCAAAATCTACAAGCGCGCCCTCGACCTTCCGGTGAACACCTCCAACCAGCGCCTTTTGGGCCTGGGCATGGTGAACACCTTCAAGGAACTGCGAGAGGCGCACTTGATAAACTAATATACTAGGCTCTCTAATACCTCATCGGGTCGCCGCCTTCTTGCCCGATTACACATGAATCACTCAATACGCACGGAAGAGCGCGTACAGATTCCCGAAGTTTGGAAATACCCCCTGCACGTGCGCCCTCTTCCGGTTAACATGAGCCGAGACGACCACAGTGGCCGACGCCTCGCGCGGGCGGAAGCCTTGGCTCGCCACTACGGTCACAAATTCGGAGTATTTTACGTGGACGCCTCCGGCCCGCACCACGGGGGTTGGTACACGGCCGCGGTCGTCCATCAAAACACCACAGTAAACGGACTCACTTTCCGTGCATATAACATTACGAACGCGGAGCAGATCGCCATTGCACTAGCCGCCGCAGATCAGGACTCGAGGGTCATCATCACCGACTCAAGGGGTGCCTGCCGCAATATCGCACAGGGCTGCATTCCGTACCTTGCGTACAAAATTTTGCAGAACAGCGACTACCTAGGTGCCCCCGCGCACCGAACGATCATTTGGGCTCCGGCTCACACGGGCCTCGATGGTAATGAGGCGGCCGATGCCGCTGCCCCCGCGCTCACTCTCCGGGCACCATCCTCGACCCCTACCGATCCGGACCCTCGCACCCAATCCCGCCTACACATTTAAGGAGGTCATACAATTTTATCAATCCGGCCATCAGATTTATCCCAAACCCTGTAAGGGTCTCACGAAGGCGGAGGAGCGAATCCTCCTTCGCCTTTATACCAAAACTCTATTGTGCCCGGCAATCATCAAACACTTCGACCCCGCTTGCACGGGGAAATGCCCACACCTGTGAGGAAAATTACTGTGACATTTTCCACATGGTGTGGGCATGCCAAAAAACTCCAAACCTCACCCCTTTAACCAACCCATCCCGGGAGGACTGGGAGGCAGCCCTGCTCGGCTGCTCTTACCTGACGGCCCAACGGGCCTTGGTGGAGCGGGCCCGGGCCGCGGCCGACGCCAATGGGCTACCGCAAGAGGGAGCCCACCTAGTGTTTGTACGGGCGGCCCCTTGAGGAGCGCTCCCCACACTCCTTGTCAATCTCTGAATAAATGTTTTTCAGCAGCAGCAGCTTGCATCAGGCGCTTCACCTGGTGCTGAGTGCGGCGCGCTCCTAGACCACGTACGTTCAGCGTACCAATGCGTAAGGTGCCTTGTTGATGAGAAGGGTGAAAATACAATACTGCGCTTACCTTGGCTTGTATACTGTGCAGTGGGAAAACTAGGATCTTACTTATCCCGTCCCTGACCCCGAACCGGCGAGGATGACGCCGTCCGGGTTTCGGGGGCATATTTTTTACCCTTAGCGCCCATGGCGCGATGCCACTGACGCCCCGGGCTTTTCAGGTTCCGTTCCGTGCTCTCCGCTCGGGGACGCTTCCCGCATCCCGCGGTCGCTCCCGCATCCTTTTCGCTGGCTTCTGATGTACCGATCTCGACACTGTCGCTCATGTCTTCCTCGATGGTTTCTTGACTATCCCGCTGGCCGCCTGTTTCAGCCAACGGCGCTGCTGCCTTCGTTGAGTTCTGGCGGTCTTGCGTTGGCACGTCGGCTTTCTCTTCAACAGTCGCCTGAACCTTTGCGTCGCGTCCCGTGGCGTTGCTGTCTGGGGCAGACTTCTCGATCTCCTCAGCGTCCATTAAATTCTCTTGGGCGTCGTCTGTTGGCAGAGTGGTCTTCGTTACTCTAGCATAACTCCTGGCGCAATCCCGACTTTCATGTCCAAACGCTAGGCATACAGCGCAGCGCGGAGTCTGGCATTCACGTCGTTTATGTCCTTGCATGTGGCACCTTAGGCAGAGCGGCGCGCGACCCGGGCCACCAGAAGGACAGTGCTTTCTCCAAACTTAAAAAGATGTGGCAAGTCGTCAAGCACTACACCTTCCTTCAGTTTCAGTCGCACAGCCCTCGTTGTCGATGTCGCATGTTCGAAGCCCGCGACGATGGAGTTGTCGTTCGAAACCTCCAGGACTTCACCAAACTCACTCAACACTTGTCGAATGCTCTCATTTGAGACAACAAAGTCAACCCAGTGAATTTTCAAGGTGACGTCTTGTTGACAGGGTCGATGACAGCGCAGGAACCACCCTTGACTTGGATTCCACCCGTTTTAAGCAAGACATCCTTGTCAGCTTTGCTTCGAAACTTCGCCAACCAGATGTGATTCATCTGGAAGGTGCCAATGCCAGTGATTGCCTTCTGATGACTCCTACATCTTCTAATGGTGCCCGAAAGTCTTCCAACCGGTATGGTCTTTTTCCCAAATCACCGTGCAGAAACACGCACTACTGCATGCTATCACCCGAAGGCAATGTCGGCAGCAAAAAACCGGTAATCCGAACGAGCAAAAGAAAGCCTGTCACCGCGGCCAGCAGCGGCCGCCGAAGCACTCGCACAGAGCGAGCCATCACACGTCCGTCTCCAACGGAGGCCGAAAGTGGAATGACTACGCCACACTCGAAAGACGAGCTTGAACTTATTTTTTCTTCATGTGATAGCTAATTCCGGTATCCAATGGGTTTGTTTTCTCGCTTAGAAACGCAGATTTTCGTCTCTTCGTGCTCGCGCCAACCTGACAGGAGATTGTTTGTTTGTTATGGGCTGCCTTGGATCAGAACGTCTATCTGGCACGTTTTGCAGAAAAATTTATTAGCGTAATCGCAGATGTGTTGCGGCAATCGCACCTGCCTCGCGAAGCGGTTAGTCATATCCATGTAGAAAATATCGTGCATCTGAACTGCTCACTGAACACTGTACTTTTCCCCACCCGTTTGAAACTAATTTCGTCTCCCTTCTTTACGTTCCGCGTACTAGAGCTGCACTAGTTCGTCGGCAGACGGCAAAGCCTAATGCACATATGTAGTGTTACCAGTTCTTGAATTACACGTTGACTTCACGGCAACAGCTGAAGGTACGCTATATGGAGATCACTGACCGCATCTATGCCTTATACATTGCCGGGAGAGCATATATGGATGTCAGTTCAATAATTTCCAAAGGTATGATCCGGATGTCCGGATAATAAACTGAAGTGCAAGTACCCCTGAGGGGGCGGGGGGGAGGATTTTAGTGTGACTGATGACATCCCATCTGTTTGGTCGAATGGCCCCGTAAATACGGAATAACAAGTGACCATTCCTGTACAACTGAAAATGTTATTGCATCCTTCTATCGCCGGTCCCACTGCTTTCGGAGCGACGTTAAAAAGGAGCATGCAATAATCAACCGGATATTTTATTTGTATGAGAAAAAGAAGAACGATTACACTCTTTAAAAGCGGCGAGAACACTGCGTCAGGGGAACAAGCTGACCGTATACACTCGCTACATTTATAATTGCAGTTAATTGTATGTACTTTTCCCGGTGTCTTTAAAATGCCTTCAATTCAAATTACTATTATTCTATAATATTTCTGCGCGATATTTTCATTACAACGTGAGCCAAAAAAGTTGACGCTATCTCTAAGGTTTTTGTTATTCTGAGCTAATAAAATTACAACATGGAAGGTGGACGACACGCAAACGAATTCGTGGTCTTATAATGCATTCTGTGTGTTTCTGCACTATATGAAAGAACACATTCTCTTCGAGAGATGCCTATTTCCATGTTTCTAAGTATGTGTTCCCCATATTGTGTTTCAATAGTACATGCGCCAATTTGTTCATTTTACGTGTGTTTCTTTTAGCTTTGGCCTGATCGGGGATTTTAGTGCGTTTGGCAGACCTGCAGTGCCAGTGTTGTCTCGCTGTGCCTAGATGATGTTGTCTTTTTTCAGCAACTTCGACGATCACCTTGGGGGGTTTCCCAGAAAGCGTCACCAGCCATTAATTCATCCGGGGATTCCCCAAGACACTGGGCTTGCCATGAAAAAGTGTCATTTCGCATACGAAGAGCTACTGGTCCTGGAAGTCTGGGACACATCATCAGAAAGTCTAGAGTTCGTACAGGCCATGGGTTCTCAAGCTGAGTTCCGTGGAACCAAGGTGTTCCGTGAAGGACATCCTAGGTTCCTCAAGGGGCCAGGACAAGTGCAACCCGCCCCCGTCTTACCCCCATTAGCACCTAAATTATTTATTACCAAAAACAAACTTCGGATTGCATTTTTTAATTAATCCAGCCATCGCATGTCCGTTGAGAACCCGCACATCGGGTCTCTGTGGGTAGCGAGAGACCACGCGGCAGCCTACAGTAAGCGTTCGTCGTCGAGTGCGCGCCACAAAACATTCACGATTTGCGCACCCATGTTGACAGAACTCGCGGCGCGCTGGTACTTGCTCGTAGAGTGTTGAAACTATTTCAAACGCCATTAACGGGCAGCTGGACCCTTTATTCGTGGATCATGGCGCCTCGGCGATCACGTGACCCAGTTTTCATAAACAGTGATTTGCAACTGCTCCATGTGGGTTTTGCAATTAAAACGCAAAACAAGCGCTTTGATTCGCGTAAGACGCGTCGCTTCGTGCCGGCTGAGGGGCTTCATGAGAATTCAGGCTTAGCTTAGAAAATGATAAAAATAAACGCAGCCAGCCTGAAAAGGCAGATAAGAAGAAGTAGAAAACATATTCGATCATGGCGACACAATGGCTCCGGGCTCAGTCTCCGATCTACCTGATAAAGTCTTAGCATCCACATTTTTGTGCCGAAAACCCTACATGCGGGATAAGGGACTTTCTTCAACACACGGAGAATACGACACTACTATCGCGTCACGTCGTGGGCGGTGAGGACTTGACGGATCGCGGAGGTTGGTATCGAGTTTGGGTACGATCCAGCCACCAGCGGTGCTTTCCCAATGGACCGACTAAAAGGCAAGCGATCTGCACGACGCGCGCAGAACACGCAGATTATTCACGAAGCATGACTCTTGCTTGACTCGGTTAGAGTCGACATCGCGAAGCTTTCTGCCGCTGTAAAAGAGCGACTTCCACTAGTAATGACGAGCTCTCGCAAATCAACGAGCAGTACGACCAGTATATCCCAGCAGAAAATGTCGAGGAGGAGTACACAGCAACAGCTGAATATCAAGACGATGCCGTCAGCATGCTTCCCGAGCTGTTGCCGAATCTCCCAATTGGAACGAGATCAGACCGGCCATGCGCAAGCTCCCAGTAGTGAGCACATAAGCGACGGCTTTGAGGCACGACGGGCTCCCGCAAGATTTATGACGGCCCGGTTACCTCAGGTACAAATCCGAACGTTCAAAGGTGACGTCTCACAATGAACAGGCTTCTGGGAGCATCTTTTAACAGCTTATTCATCTCAACAACGGTTGACACCATGCATTAAATTCGACTACCTCAAGAGTTTGCCTATCCGGTAACGCAACAACAGCAATCGCGGGCTTGCCCACGACCGAATCTTGCTACGCCGACGCCGTTGCTATGTCGAAGGAAAAATTTGACAATAAAACAACGATTACTCAGCACCATCTGACGGCACGGAGAAATCTCCCAAGTGTGGCATCCGCCAACGACATTCCGTCGGTTACGAAGACTGTATCATGCCACGCAACTCAATATTCACTGCCTTTGAGTGCTGAACGTGCCGACGCTTACATATTTCAGCTATGCTCGTCGACATCTTGCAGCAGGCTCTACCGCGTGACATCAGTCTTTGTTTCACAACAGAAAAATGGCACCGCGCCTTGACACGGCCCTCCGACGTACGTGCTGCTCAAGCCTTCTCCTCGGGTGCACCATGGCGTCAGCTGCGTCGGACGCTGAGCTAAACCACCTTGCTACTCTTCCTACGGGTGGAGCTCGACAGCGGATAACAGCACGCACTGCCACGTCAAAGTCCTGCTTTGGACGATCGCTCGGACCGAAGAAATAGTGGCATCCCAGTGGCATTCTGTTTTGCACGCCACCTCTGTAGCAAGGTTCGAATGTTTCTTCTGCAGTACTGATCAGTATGGGGACGCGGCAGATGCAACGCCGAGATCCCTCTGGCTGTCAAGAAGGAGCAGCTGACAAAACATAGCTGGTGCTTTCACTGCAAGTCAAAAGGCCACCGAACAAAGGATTACCGTGTCAAGCTCACCTGCAGTTCCTGCCGCGGAAGACATGCAAAGCTTCAAGTATGTGCCACCCCAATTGACCGGGGGGTTTTGATGACCGCAGGAACCTCAGGAAGTGCCACAGTGTGCGTTTATTAGAACGATATTTTGTACTGCGAAGACGTATCCTCTACTGGCCAACAGCCTAAGGACAACGCGGTCTACCTCCAGACATTCCGCAGTGAGGTGGTCAGCGACAGCACGCAATGCGTTCGAGGTATTCTGGATGGTGGAAGCCAGAGACGTTTCATTAAGGAAGATGTGGCTCGTAAGCTTAGCCTGAAGGTAGTCAGACAGACATGGTTAGCCTTTCATACAGTCGGATGCACCTGCGCTTCAGCAGCAGTAAAGCGGAACATGGTTAAGAAATGTTGCAGTGGCTTAGCTCGGCTATGCCAGGGGATATATACGTAGCGTTAGCAAAGGTTCAGCTGATTATTCTTAGCTTTCCTGAGTGTCTAGGATTAGCTTGATTATCATGCTTACTGCTGCTCCAATGACACACAAACACGGTATACGTATCATGTGGCACATGTATATTTTTGCTCAACGTCAGGTTGTTTTTTCTATTGCCACAAAGACGGCTTTGTGATCAGTGAAGTAACACGCTGCCGTCTCTATGGCCCCAACACAATATTCTGTTCATTCTTCCTACACTCAACCGCTAATTGCCAGGCAACTACTTCGGGATCCGATGAGTCAAGCTTCTCCACTCTTCTGCGCCGTTGAGCAGCGTTTGCGCTCTCCTTCTCCATGGCTATACCACACTGGCAAACGCCAGGCAGAAGCGCAGCGGCTCCAGCGCAGTCTCAGACGGCGACTGCACAGCGAAGGCGAATAGCTGCGCGCGCGCGCCAGCGCCAGTGCGTCTACCACGGCTACGACGTCACTCCTGTGGAATGCGCAGACCGGCGGCGGTGAGTTGCGCGCGGCGGCGGCAGAGTGCGCGGGAGATGCCGGCTCCGGTGCCCCAGCTGTGTGACATCACTGATCCTCGCGCATGCGCAGCACGGCTCTTGATGTGCCACGCGAAACGGGTTTGGCTAGGCCACTGTATTTAACGCTACATAAACAGATTCGAAACAGATACAAGAAGGTTGACTTTCGCATAGAAGCTGTAGTCGTCCCTGCCGTTTGCCACGAGGTAACTGTGCCGTCAGCCAACAACGCATTCATTCAAGAATTAGGAATAGAAGGCAAGAGAATCGCGAACGACTACTGGCGTAAGGACGCAGCAGACACCGGAATCGGTATGCTAATAGGTTGTGGCAAGTGATCACAGGTGAAATTGCGCGGTGTCCAGGCGTGTCACGTATTGTGGCACTGGAGACAATATTTGGTTGGACAGTGCAAGGACCTATTAGTCAGAAGACCCTTTTGGACTGTGGAACTCATCCCCCTCGTCGGCGTCTTGCGTGTAGATGCAGCAGAAGAGGAATCTACCGCAGAAACCCCTACAGTCTTTCTGCCGACTCGAGTCTCTTGGGCATTAATGACTCCAACGTCATGCCTCTCTCTGACCGGAACCTTCAAAAGTTTAAGGAGACCGTTGGGAAGTCAGGCCGGTGGTCGGTGGCCTTATCTATGGAAAGAAGATAGCAAATATCTTCTTGGGGACATTCGGGACACAGCGATCAAGCAGCTTAACAAGCTCGATATAGGACTCTCTTAGGATGATGGCCTAATAGAGAATTACGAGACAATACGTCAATACTGGCAAATGGGACATGCTGAATGGTGGGTGGGTGGTTGCAAAACTTTATTGTTGTCCGGCAAGACGCACGTGTTAGCGCGCGGCGGGCGACACCCATGTCGGGACCGCCAGGCCAAGCCTATGCCGGAACGGAACTCTGATAACGTCATGTACTATATGTCGCATCGCGAGGTTGTACGGGAAGACTCGCTGACCACGAAACTGCGAGTGGTGTTCGACGCCTCATCTCACATAAAAGGATACATAGCACTCACTGACTGTTGGGGCAAAAGGAAAAAAAACCTGGATCCGGATCTGCTTGAAATGTTGCTTCGTTTTCGGTGCTACCCGATAGCAATCAACGCCGACATGAAAAAAGCTTTCCTTCAGATCGAAATGCACGAATTCGATCGAGATGCATTTCGGTTTCTGTATTTTGATGACGTGCCCCATAGTGAAAACGACACCATAATCGAATGGCGAACGACACGTGTGTCATTCGAGTCTACATTAAGCTCTTTCCTGCTGACGGCAACAATACACCACCACCTGCAGAACGTAAGTGCTGAGCAAAGATCTTTGGCCTGGACACTGAAGCAGGGTTTCTACGTGGACAACTTGCTGGTAGGAACCGACAGCCTTGACGAAAGCTTAGACATGTACAACAAGGCATAGTCGATCTTGAAATACGCTGCGATTAACATTCGGAAGTTGAAGATAAATAACGCTCAACTCCAAGAAGTGTTCTCGAAAAACAGGGAGTGTCTGGAAGCATTTGATAGTACTTCAGCAACGGTTCTAGGTATGCGCTGGAACACCTAAGATGAATATTTAGCATGTTCTTCGAGGTCTTTCAGTTAGTTCCTGCTTTCGGTCAAGGATGACTCGGACAACGCGTTGACGTTCAAGAAGGCAAGCAAAGAGCTACGTGACATAGGGAAACATATCAGTGGGTCACCGTTTGCTGCATTTCTCGCCAATCATCCAATATCGTGGAAATTTCTTGTGCCCAACGCGCCATGGTGGGCTGGCTGGTGGGAAAGGCTCATCCGGTCGATCAAGTCAGATGTTCGAAAAGTTCTGGGGAAAAGCAGTCTAGGAAGCGAGGAGTTGATGACGTTACTTCTAGAAGTCGAAGCTGTGATCAACACCTGTCCTCTGACATACACGTTCACGCAGGCAGGGGTGTCGTTGGTGTGCCTTGCTCAATTTCTCGTCGGGAGTCCTAGGCTCATCTGGACCCTATCCCCATGTGAAACTTCAACATAACCGCAGACTACTACGAATGGTATTATTCGGATGCTGGAGTGTCGTGAGATGCTATTGAATCTCCTGTGACAATGATGGAGGAAGGAGTACCTCCTGGAACTGCGGTCTCTGCATCGCCATCCGCAAGAATCTAACCGAAGGTTAACGGTAGACGATGTCATACTCGTAATAGTACAAGACGACAAGAAGAACTGGTGATTTTCGCCGCTAGGTGGGATATTGGAAGTACACCCTGGTCGTGGTGGGCTTGTGCAGGGCTTACACCAGAAAGACTCAAGACGAAAAAGTGTTTAAAAGACCTACTCAAGCTCTGCGTCACCTGGAAATGCCTACTACATGCGGGGCGGGGCGGGTTGTAGAAAATGATATAAATGAACACAGCCAGCCAGAAAAGATACAAAAAAAAAGAAGTAGAAAACACGTTAGAACATGGTGACACGATGGCTCCTGGATCAATGTCTCTGTACGTGATAATGTCTTAGCGTCTAAATTAGCTTTCCGATCGGTGCATCGGCTGACGGCCATTTTGCAGCGCTGACCTACATGCCTACTTCTTTCTTTTACAAAAAAGCCGGCAGATCCCACGCACTGTGGGAATCGATGTAATGCGAAGCAGCCAGGAAGGAGCAGATCATGCTTTACATAATTTGCATTTCATGTTTTACATGTTAGGACCTATCATTTATGTTCGTCATACAGTCACGTCACGCAATACCAATTTTGGTGTATATCCAGCTAGCGAACTGGACGCAAGCGCACCATGAGCGTGGCATGTAAATGGCGTTGTAGATGACATGCATGCCAAGATTTTCATGTTACCACCTGCCACTTATGTTCATTGTACAGTCATGTCACTCAATACCAAATATGGTGTATATCAAGCTAACGAAACGGCTGCGAGCGCCCTATGAGCGTGGAATGCTGGTCATGTCGCTCATGACATGTCATGGTTTCCATATTACCACTAGTCATTTATGTTTGTCATACAGTCATGTCACTCAATACCAAATTTGGTGTATATGAAGCTAACGAAACGGCCGCGAGCGCGCCATGAGCGTGGCATGCAAGTCATTTCGCACATGACAAGTCATGATTTCCATATTACCACTAGTCATTTATGTTTGCAATTCAGTCATGTCACTCAATACCAAATTTGGTGTATATCAAGCCAACGAAACGGCCGCGAGCGCTCCATGAGCGTGGCATGCAAGTCATGTCGCACATGACAAGTCATGATTTTCATATTACCACTTGTCAGTTATGTTCGTCATACAGTCATGTCACTCAATCCCAAATTTGGTGTATATCAAGCTAACGAAACGGCCGCGAGCGCGCATGAGCGTGGCATGTAAATCATACTTTTCATGAAAAGTTAATCATGATTTTAATGATATGACCAGCCATTTATGTTCGTCATACGGTCATGTTATGCCATATCAAATTTGGTATAAATCCCATTTACGATACGGCCAGGAGAGCACAAAGTCGTAGGCGGCTAGATAGATAGATAGATAGATAGATAGATAGATAGATAGATAGATAGATAGATAGATAGATAGATAGATAGATAGATAGATAGATAGATAGATAGATAGATAGATAGATAGATAGATAGATAGATAGATAGATAGATAGATAGATAGATAGATAGATAGATAGATAGATAGATACGCTCAAACTCGCCGAAGTTCGATAAGAAATGCTTCGCATTTATAATCAAACAAGCCCGTTTGCGTGAACACACCGCTTACATGGTGCGCTGCCTGAAACATGCAGTGCATGATCGGCGCGTGCTTGACGCGAATCCCGGAGCGGCGTGGGACGGCAATCGCCAGACTTTTTATTACCGGGTATTCTACATCAACGACGATGGCGCTCGATATAAAATGAAAGAAAACAGGCGAACTCCGGCGGTGTTATATGAGTACTGACACGATTTTGAGGCACCCCAAAAAGGACATCTTCCGTTTCCATGGTGTGCACAGTCGTCGCTCTCCACAAAACGGAGCCAGACAACATGTACAAAATATTTTACTTTGATTTCAAAGTTCGTCGCCCAGAATCTGCAAGCTAGCCCCACCGCAATGGACATTATCACAAGTCAACAAAGTTCACTGGGTTTGCGAAATTTGCGTCCTGCACGCAGCCTAAATCGCAGAAATCATTGTCAGAGTCTCTGGACGTCAATTCACCCATCGTTGTTTTGCGTGAACCAAGTGCGGCTGACAGCAAACAGGCAGCTGTTTAGTATGTAGCGAGTTGCAGTCTCCCCGTGACGTCAGAACTCCCTTGATACGTCACTGCGAAGCCACCCTCTCGATACCAAAACCGAAATTGCCGTTTTAAGGTAGCGGTATTAAAAATATATTCGATGCATTCCGAAGCGCCACGACACTCTTTTTTATGGTTCTCGACACCCGTGCATTTATTTAGAGCAACAACCTCAAAATATTTAAAATTCGTGGCAGTCCTCCTTTAATACTGTGGTTGGGCGCGTTGAAAGCGTTACCAGCTTCCCCCCCCCCCCCACTTTCGATTCTTTTCATGCTGAAAAAAAACTTAGGCGTACCGCGGCACTCTGTAAAAGCCGCTGGGGTCCGAGAAGGCCAGAAAGTTTGAGAACCCCTGGTCCAGACCATCAGAAGACTGCAGTCATCGATAACTTCCCTAAGCCCGTTCACAAGAAGGCAGTGCACCGTTTTCTCGGTCTGTGTGCCTATTTACGCCGCTTCGTGAATATAATCTCCCGCATCGCCGCACCACTGGCAGTGCTCACGCAATCGGACGTCCAATTCAAAACCGTGGTAAGATAGGCCAGATGATAATGGTTCATTGCGAAACAGAGCGAAAAAAATGATAGACATGAGAAAGACACAGAAACAATGAAGTTTTATTCCTAAGAACAAGCCAATATAAGGAAAAAGTTCAACAAACATGCACACTGCACAAGAGATGCAGGGGAGAGGGAGGTAAGGGAAGGGAAGGGGCGCCCATAGGTAAAAATATGTTGCCTCCTTTTCAGAAATGAAGCTTCAATGGGTACACAGCACTTGTCGGTGTCTCTTTCTAATCTGTGGTGTTTTGTTCCTTTTTTCGCAGTTGCGCAGTGGTCCATTTCAGGTAGGAAGCGCTACAGAGCGAGGCATTTGAGGAACTCAACCGACACCCTCCACCGATTCTTTCGCATTTCGAGAAGCAAGCAGAAATCGAAGTTCATTATCAGTGTAGTTCATTATCAGTGTAAAGAGGAGAGACGGCTTTAAGAGGGCTATTGCTTGTGGTAGCTAGTCGCTATGAAAAGTCAAAGCCAGCTGTTCTGCAACGGAAAAGAAATGCCTTGCGATCATTAGCCATGTGAAAATTTGGCTTCCGTCTTAAACAGCGGGCCTTTCAAAGCGCCTAGCGACTGTCATGGGTTGTTTTTGCTGGCAAACCAAAAAAGATCCTTCAGGTCGCCTCGCATGGTGGAGTTTCAGATTCCCAGCATTCGACGTCACCGTAGTGTACAAGTCCCGAAGCAAGCAATCAGATGCCGCGTGCTTGTCTTTGAGCTGCTTTCTCAAAGCATGCAGGATCAAGACACAGTCCATCTGTGTCTGACGCACTCAAGCATTAGCGGAGCGATCCAGAAACGGTTGCCTTGCAACGTATTCGGAATGCAAGTCCGCTGCTGTTCCGAGGGTATACAGGCGTGGAGTGCCTTCTTTTTACTTACGAGATGGTGTGACAGTAAAGATGAACAAGTCGAAAGCTCGCCCCAACTACCCTATCATTGTGTCCTGAGCACTGCGCCAAGATGTTATAATAATAATTGATGTGGTTTAAAGTCCTGAAACGACGACATGATTGCTAGAAACGCCGTAATGAAGGGCTCCAGAAATTATGACCCCCTAGGGCTCTTTAGCATGCAACTAAATCTACAAACACGGGCCTCGACCGTTCTCGCCTCCATCACCCAGATGTTCACAGACTCTGCATTACGACTCGACTACTGGACACCTCGGTTTGAGGCGTGCATTCGCAATAATGCATGAGGGATACTTTACCCGCGACTGAAGGCCTACATCGCCCATTACCTTCAGGCATGTCGAGACTGTCAGCGATGGAAGACCCCGCCGACAAGGCAGGGGGGACTTCTTGAGCCGATCGATCCACCTCGTAGACTGTTCCAGCAGATCGGGATGGACTTGCTTAGGTGATTTAGAACATCAACATCCGACATAAATGGACTGTTGCAGCTACAGACTACCCACCAGCTACGCCAAAACCAGGACCTTGCATGAAGGTAGTGCCGCTAAAGTAGCGAAATCCTTTGTCGAGAAGATATTGCCACGCCACGGCGCTCCTGAAGCCCCAATCCCCTACGGGGGAACAGCTTCCACACAGACCTAGCGCACGCGGTCTTGCATTGTAGCCAGACGAAACATTGAAAGACGACCGCCTAACAGCCGCAGACGAGTGGCCTGACCAAACGTTCGAATAAAACTCTCGCCGACATGCTGGCAATGCACGTCGACGTGAAACAAAAAAAACCTTGACGCTATACTGCTGGACGTCAGCGACCAGAATTTTGTTAATGTTGCAGCGTGGCTTCAGCGTGCCGACGACGCCCGACAACTCGCCCGTATGCGCATCACGATCCTATAGATGACCGACAGCTGTCGTTACAACCTTCGAAGACGATCGGTGGAATACCGGCCGGGTGACCGTATGTGGGTGTGAACGCCTACAAACTCAGCGGCGTCGCATGCGACTTCAAGTCATACAGAAAGCGCGCCTACAACCTTACTATGTACGCTGACAGACTGTCCAACTTTGTTTCGAACTTAATAACAGCAGAGCTGGTTAAGCTTGACTACTGCCCGTGAAGAACGTTAACAGAAAATTTTCATATTCATAAACGACCTCTAGCCACATGTTTTAAACTACCGAACATTTACAGAAAACTTCGTTCGCCGAAGTGAAGAGGATGAAGGAGGAGAGGACAAAAGAGACTGAGAGAGAGAGAGAAAGAAATAAAACAAAAGAACTTTTCTTGCAAGGTGGCATTCGTATGCGAGAACCCACGGTCCGAAGGCAAGGGACATAAGGCTATGCACGCACGCTTGCAGAACATGCATTTATGGTAAGAATATGATTGCGTTGTTTTATTGGTTCAGTTAGGAGCTTGCTCTGGGCTAGAGAAAGAGAAAATAAGAGCAAGCGTAAGAGGAACAGAGAGATAAGGAAATAGAGAAAGAAACACAAGATATGAAGGAAGAGATATATAGTCAAAGGAAGAGAGAAATATAAGTATAGAGAGAGCCAGAAAGAGCGGTTGAAAGAAAGAGGTTGACGCTACATTTTAATGCAGGCCAGTGAATGAACAATTATGTCTATCAGCCAGACAATCAGTTTGTTATTAATAAACTACAGCATACTTACATCGTGTAAAATATACTCAGGATGATCTCTTAATAGAGGACTGCAACTACACCCTCACTGTTGTTTACTATAAATCGCAGATTATTATCAGCATTCATTCAGACGCCCGAGCGAATCTTCTTTCTCGTCTTCACTACAATTTTAACAAAGGCACCGATATATCAAGTAGGTCATAACTATAATCAAAACCGAATCATACGCATCAATCGTGTTTAAATGCAAACTAGAGCAACCTCAGAAATAAATACATTATGGAGACACCAAACCAGTTATCGTAAAAACGCACGAAGATCAAACATTTAACAATCAACATTTTAAACTGAAAGGTGTTATGAGATCACAACAATAGCTCTTTTTGGCACCGTAGTTGTCCGCCGCCGCCACCGGTGCTTGCCCGTGCTTTGCAAGAACACCCTATACAGGCTTCATATCGGGGAACAAAGAAGTTAAAATCTGTAATATAGCGTGGTAGAAGAGTAAAATAACAACCAGGCGTCACACAATGCTAATTTCGTATCTAGTGGGTTGTTAAACGCTTCCAACCCATTGCAAAAGGCACAGCCATCATTCTTCATCGTCATCAGCCACAGCATCAACAAAGTGCACATAGTTCCTTACAGCTGTGTCGCAGGTACCATACTTTTCACAGAATGACGACTAATGGTATATTGGAGGCTACCACACTTCACAAAAATTATGAATATTTATAGCGTTGGATACTTCGCAAGTGTACTTGTATTAATCGCCAAGGAAGCCCATAAGGGCCCCATGATCCGTTTCCTGAAGACCGCAATAAAATGCTCTCTCTCTCTCATCTTAATGCATGTAATATAGCGCGGTAGGAGAGTAAGATAACGACCGCGCGTCACACAATGCGAATTACGTAACTAGTGGATCGTTTAAAGCTTTCAACCCATTACAGTGGGATCAGCCAATATTCTTCATGGTCATCTGTCACCGCATCAAGAAAGTGCACATAATGCTTTGCCGATGTGTACCGGGTACCTTGCCTCTCTGCAGAATGACGAATAATAACGCAATGCTTGTTTCGAAACATCACAAAAATTTCGAGTTATAGCGTAGCGGGTACCTTCCAAGTGTGCTTGTATTAATAGCCCCAAGAGAGTTTACAACGGGTTCTAGAAATGCCGCTCTTCCAGCTTTCGGTGTAACTGTGCTGCTGTTTCCGCGCAGGCCTGGCGTTTTAAATGCGAAGCATTTCTTTGCGTACTCTAACCACTTTTGCGTTTATATCTACGTAGATATCTATCTATCTATCTATCTATCTATCTATCTATCTATCTATCTATCTATCTATCTATCTATCTATCTATTCTGCCGTCTACGTCTAGGTGCTCTCATGATCGCCTCCTTAACTTGGGGCAGACCAAAATTTGTATGGGGTGTAAGAGGTATTGACGAATATGTATGGCTTGTCATGACATGAAGAACATGAAAATCTTGCCGGGTACGTCGTCAAACCCTTTCCTGCACACACGTATGGCACATACCCGTATACAACGCGCCGCGGTATGCGGGTATGCGCTATGGTGTTTGACAATTTATAGCTATCCAGGAACGGCGAGTAAAGATGTTAGTAATTTAAATGCGAGAGCGTTAAAAAAACTGACGTGGGTAGCGTTGACCCGACGAATGCAAATAATAAATATCAGGGTCCCATCAGGAATCGAACCCAAGAAATCTGCACGACAATCGAGTATTCTACCGCAGAGCCACGCCAGGTGTCGGAACTGCTTTGGAAAAACACCGTATGCAGGCGTAATGTTGATGAAACGTCAATTGTTATGTACTCCTATGAGGCAGGCGTCATGTCGGGTTAGCGTCAACTGCATAGCTACTTGAGCGCCATCCACTGTAGTTGAACCACGAAGCACTATCCAGGGCTACCATCTTCGCAAGCACAAGTGCTACATATCAGCTTACCGCTACATGTGTTGGTAATACCCATGCTTCGGTTGGCATCGTTACGCAACTGTAAACAACTGGTTATATGAAACATATGCGACTGTTCAGCATATGCCTATACGTACAACATTTGTACATATATTTAGTGTCATTTCGTAACGTTTTGCTCTATAAAAAAAATTACAGCCCAGTCGCCTTGCCCCCGCATGCTTCGCATAACGTCGATTCCCAAGGTATTTGGGATCTGCCAAATTTTTTTGTTTAACTGTGGAACGAAGTTGCACGATTCGTGGACTTTTCAGAGATGGTTCGGTTTTTCCAATCTCTAATCGCACAGGATAGGATTGTGATACACCAAATAGGTCCCTGTACAAGTAAATGATCGGCATCTGCACCTAGTGTTACTTCCGAGGGAGCTGCGGTTATTCGAACTCGATTAGACCACAAACTCGATGACCCACGCAAACAGCAGATTCCAACGTCGTCTGCAAATAATCTGTGAATAATCTGGTAGTGTGAAAAAATCTGTACACCAATGTTTTGCACGTTGATCCTATGAACTTTTGCATGGACAAAGAGCTCTTGCCGGAGAAATAAATTCGCGTCTCAGCCTATGCCTAAGCTTAACTTGAATGAGAACTAACCGAGAGCGGCGTCAAGAAAGGTATAGGGGATGTTAATAGTACTACTAGTAATTGTAATGTGAATGAGAAAAAACAAAAAGTCAAGGAAATGATAACTTGCCGCTGTCAAAGACCGAACCTGCAAACCTGGCATAACGCGTATGATGGTAGAGCATCGGACGTGTTATTCGAAGGTCGCAAGTTCGGTCTCTGTCAGCGGCAACTTATCTTTTCGTCTACTTTTTCTTTCTTCATATCCCTTTCCGACCCGAATTTTTTCTAGGGTAGAACAATTTTTTAATGTTCTTTTCTAGCTAAGAGGCCATTGAAACTCACTCAAAAAAAATAAAGACTGTAAGTACAATGGTTTTCACAAGAAAACCATGTCCAGTATACTGGACATAGGATTCATTTCTTGCACATATGGGTACACGCATTCTGCTATCTTCCTTGAAAGAGCGTTGCTTTTCGCCCCGTCGGAAGGTCAATCGTCTTATAAAACACAATGACGGTTCGTTTTGACCCAAGAAGAAGTTTCTCATGGTTAGCTGCAGCCCCACGAAGGGGAAAAAACTGAGGGAGCGCGCCTAGCGCCCACAAGCCAACCACATCAGACGACGCCCCTACTCCTGCACCATGCTCTTGTTAGATTCCCAGCATGCCCCAGTTTCATTTTCTATGGCTGAGCGTCAAGATTGTCATGTGACGCTGCCTCTTTTTTCCCCTCCATGTTTAGCACGATGTGAGCCTATAGCATCCTGGTGTCCAGTATACTGGACACCAGGATGCATTCTCGCATTGCCAGCAAACTTCTGATTACAAACGCTACCTTTTGCAACAATGTATCAAGAAGACATAGGACAGCACGCACGATTTCAATTATTTGGAATTGCAAGAATACAGCTCCCAAAGTAATTTTGTATACTTGAACACATCGTGCGCCCGCGTTTCCGCGTGGATGACGCCATTACTCTGAGGCACCCCCTATCAGAAAATGGGGCTGAAGGAGGAACTACATTTAAAAACATGTTGCTGGACACTTACAAAAGCTGCCAAAGTGGTTTCGGTTCAGATTGTAGCTCTGCTTGCTTTGCTGCAGCGCTTTTTTTTCGTTATGTCCCGTACACTGGTCGCGGGGTCGGAAAGGGGATATTTTCATTACAGTTACTACTAATAACATCCCCTACACTTTTTTTGGCATCATTGTGTGTTAGTTCTCATTCATATTGCGTCTAGCAAAGAAAACCGAGCCCACAAATTTCCACTTGTAAGCAAAACCTGTAGCATAAAAAAATGGCGAAGTAGGCTGGCACTAAGCTGCGCAAGGCTTGAAACAGTGAAGCTGGATGATTCTGGAGACTAATATGGTTCCTTCTAGGCTGTTTCTAGGCCTTAGCTAGGTGATGAAGGTTGTTGATAAGTTGCTTCTAGGTCGTTGCTAGGCCTTAACTAGATGATGCCAGGTTGTTTCTACGTTGAATTTCAGCGCCGAGAGGTTCAAATTTAACCTCAGACAGTCACAGACACCACACGGATGTCCAAACTTCAGAGCCGGAACCTCGCGCTTAAACCATACGTTTGCACCTCGTATAAATCTACGGGGCACGTCGTCGCATAGGCGGAGAGAGCTCGGGGGCTCGCCCCCCCCCCCCCCCCGGACGGCTTCACGGGGTCAGAGCCCTCCCTGGCGCCTGCCCGGGATAGCTTGGCTCAGGTCCCCGTCCATTGACAACGAGCGTTTGACCTCCTGTCTGGCAGCTATTTATTTCACAGGGGGCTGTTTACACCCGCTTTTTCATTTCAGGCTCTTAAAATTCCGATCATGGACCAGTGGCAAGTGAAACACTCAGTTAATAATTCCCCCGCAAAGAGATTTATATGTGCAGAATATCTTGTGTTAAAAAAACAACTGAGGCGACCTCTTAGTGTTCTATAGTGGTAGAAAAATACTAAATTATATTTGGCCATCACAAATTGAAGATTAAAGCTTCCTGTACCAGCATTAGGCCACTGTCTTATATCTGGTGCATGTTTTAACAAAGTAATGCATGTCAATAAAGAAAAATAGGCGGGTCCCACTCATTGTGGGAGTCGATTTTATGTGATGCAGTCACCGAGTAGCAGCCTATACGGCATTCATCGCTTTCAGCCAAGCGTTGCGCGGAGGATCGATGTCTTTGTGTAAGTTTAAAAATAAAACGGGACTCATCACAACAGATATTCATACTGATATCGCGGTGTAGGCGCCAAAGAGAATAAGGTGGTATTAAAGTCTTTAATTATATTCCTTTAATTTAGGAGGCGGACATTCTCTCTACTATCAATATATATACATATCAATAGGAAAAATATATACGCTTCTAAAAAACTGTTTACTGGTGACGTTTCGATCGGAGACCGATCGAAACGTCACCAATAAACAATTTTTTAGAAGCGTATATATATTTTTCCTATTTTGTTCTACGGCAACCAAAGCCAGACTCTTCATAATCTACGTATTACTATATATATATATATATATATATATATATATATATATATATATATATATGTATGAAGCAACGGGGATAACAATGTAGAAGAAGAGCAAGCCGGGCCCCGCCCTATCCGGCAAAATGAAAACTCTCCGCCT
>JALIZH010023617.1:0-36371 GCA_030522465.1 Rhipicephalus appendiculatus | reverse complement strand
GCAATCGGTGAGGTGAGTGGATGCAAGAATGGCGAATACGCTGGGCCCTTGCCGAACAAATAACGAAGTTATCTTGGCCCACGCAACTTAATCAAGGACCAGTGCTTTAGGGAAAGCGTAACGTCACAGTTTTCGCCACACCTTTTCGATGTATTTTGGCAGAATTCAACTGTTTTGCCGGCTTCTTGTGAAAAATGTCCGTATGGATAGAGGGTAATAGCAAGCACAGTGGAACCTGGAGAGCTTTGATACTTCTCTTGGGTACAACAAGGCGCAGTCAGTGTTTTGCTGTTATGCGATTGAAGGACAATAGCCAACGCCTAGAGGGGTCTGCTATAACCTCCAATGTGTGGTAGCAGACCCTTTATGCGTTGTCTTCGGCTATTTCGATCATCTGGGTAAAAAGGGACTGGTACCACTTTTTCTCAGGGATGAAAATTATCTAGTCATTCGCAGCTTGATCGTAAAGCTCAAGCCCCCTCATGGCATTGCTACTGCGGATGAAGAAGGAGGACAGTGGCACTGCTTTTTTTTCTTTTCAGTGAAGGGCCACCACGATACAGAGCATAGTGACTCAACTGTGTAGTCTTTCGTCAGCATAGCAATTATGCTGTTGTCTTTGCCATTTTTCAAACGAAGCTGCTTTCCTGAGTCAAAAGAGAAGTTATCTTACCCACGTTCCTTTCGTTCAATGTTTTTCTATCGTTAGCAGAGAGCATCCATTCATACCGTCGTCATTCCCCTCCTCCTCCTAAGTTCCCAAGTTAGGGTCAGAATCGCCAATTAAAACATCAAGAGGCTCTCGTATATTCACAGCGACATCTTTCGCAGCCTCATGAGTCTTAGATAATCGAAAAAACGGCATTCATACCCAAAGAAAAGCCTGTTGAATCTATGATGCAACGCACAAGTGAAGAGTTACATGTATGCTCCCCACGAAGTCCCCAGTGTACTAAATAAAGTACAGCAACATTTGATTACTCCTCACAGCAAAAAGTATGCACTCTGTAGGCTTCTCGCGCTTTGCAGGGATTGAATTGCTCTTGCTGAAGCAGAAGCAGTCCGTTTTTTCAACATATAAAATGTAAAACTTGAAATTAATTTAGAAAAAGTAGTACTGACCATAGGTCGGCACTTTAAAGGAGTACCCACTCAAACTCACTCACCACAATTTCTTCAGCCATCCCACTCACTCACGTTCATACTCACGCCAGCTCACCCTCATGAGTGCTTACTCACGTTCACACTCATGTCCACTCACACTCATGAGTACTCACTCACGTTCACACTCACGACTACTCACACCCGTACGCACTCACTCATGTTCATATACTCACGCCTACTCACACTCGTAGGCACTCACTCACGTTCACACTCTCACGTCCACTCACACTCATGAGTACTCACTAACGTTCACACTCACGACTACTCACACTCTTAGGCACTCACTCACGTTCATACTCACGCCTACTCACACTCGTAGGCACTCACTCACACGTTCACACTCACGTCCACTCACACCTCGTAGGCACTCACTCACATTCACACTCACGTCCACTCACACTCATGAGTACTCACTCACGTTCACAATCCCGACTACTCACACTCATAGGCACTCACTCACGTTCACACTCACGTCCACTCACACTCATAGGCACTCACTCACGTTCATACTCACGCCTACTCACACTCACAAGCACTCACTCACGTTCATACTCACGCCTACTTACACACATAAGCACTCACTCACGTTCATACTCACTCTTATTCACAATCACGAGTACTCACTCACGTTCATACTCACGCCTACTCACTCTCATGAGTACTCACTCACGTTCACACATATTACCCACACTCGTAGGCACTCACTCACGTTCGCACTCACGTCCAGTCACACTCATGAGTACTCACTCACGTTCATACTCACGCCTACTCACTCTCATTAGTACTCACTCACGTTCACACACACTACCCACACTCGTAGGCACTCACTCACGTTCACACTCACGTCCAGTCACACTGAGGCACTCACTCACGTTCACACTCACGAGTACTCACACTCATAGGCACTCACTCACATTCATAATCACGCCTACTCACAGACATCAGCACTCACTCATCTTCATACTCACGCCCACTTACACTCATAGGCACTCGCTCACGTTCATACTCATTTATACTCACTCGTAGCCACTTATGTTAATAATCACGCCTACTCACACTCATAGGCACTCACTCTCATACTCACACCTACTCACACTTACAGGCACTCACTTTCGTACTCACACCTCACACTCATAAGTACTCAGGTTCATACTCACGCCTACTCACACTCATAAGTACTCGCTCACGTTCGTACTCAAGTGTACTCACACTCGTAGGCACTCACTCACGTTCACGTTCAATCGCGTCGTCCTGTCTCCTTCGTGCTTGCGTGAGGTGTTCTTTTCGCGCTTTTTCAAAAATGGCTCACGTTCACACTCATGTGCGCTCGAACTCAAACGTACTCACGTTCATACTCACGCTAAAGCCATTGGTAGTCACTCATGATCGTTCTCACCATAAGCGTGCGCAGGTTTCCTTATGGGGGTAAGGTTCGTCGCCCCCCCTCCCTATCATGTCAATGCATGAGGCTGACTTTGCGCCCCCCCCCCCCCTGCGACCACCTCCCTATTATGTCAATGTGTAGGGCTGGCTTTGGATTATGCGGCTTTTGAAACAGAGCGAGGTGATGCCGCAACGTGGACGTCTGCATTACGCGAACAAATGTGTATCTACCACAATGAATCGGCGTACTTCATATAAAATCATATTCACATTAAAGCGAAAGTCCTATATGTCTCATTAAACGGGAAAAGTGACTTCTAATGCCATGACGCTCCCCCTTAGTTATTTTCCTTCGTCCATGCACAAGCCTAATAACTAAAAGAAGAAACACAGATTAGATTATGCGAAATACACATTATGCGCAAGGATGAAAACGCTGTCACAAGCTCATCATTTATCAAGGCGAACGCCTTGTATGCCTCGCGTGAAGGTGGCTTTGGTCGAAAAGCCAGCTCAAAAAATGTAGTGGCCTCTCAAGTGCGAAGCTGTGCGCTAGCTTCGCCTTTGCGGCCTTCGCGTACAAAAAAAAAGTAATAAAAAAAGCAAAGCGGCGTTTGCGCGATATGAATTGCACGTTTATATAGTCGCGCACGATGGTTTTGGTCTTCAAGCCGCGTTAGGCGAATGGATCAGGGGCAACGTGAATTTTTTTCCTGGTTTCTAGGCGATTCACGGTCCCTCGGTTCTTTCAAAGCCAACGTGCTGAGGTAGCCACAATTTATAATATTGTCGCAACGTCAAAACAGAGGTCAACGCAGTGATCGAGAGAACAGCAGCAGGTCGGTCTATGTAGCGCACCGCGCCAGCAATTTCTTCGCTGCTATTTCTACCTTCTGTACACAGCATACGTGCATTTGTGTTGTCGTCTTTCTTGCACCACACACGTGGCGATATATTAAATGCGAAGCATTTCTTTTGGGGGTGTGCGAATGTTCGAGATTCGAATTGGAATCGAATAATACTTAATGGAATAATTCGATTCGACTTTCGAATAGCTAGTATTCGAAGTTTCGAATAATTCAACTGGACGAATATCCAAAGCGCTCAAAGGCCAATGGTGAAACTTGGTTATGGTGGGGTTGCCAAAACTAACGCTAGCGTCGTTACAGAAGGCCTTCCGGTAAAACTTTCACCGATATACTGGTTCAAATGTGAGCGCATGTTTATAATAAAGGAGACTGTCATTTCCGCATGTCATGGCTCGAGCAGAAAAGGCCAGAGAACAGTCTTCGAGACTGTCGAACTGCTATCGTCAAGAAATAACCAGCACTGAGCTCCGACCTTATATTCAAAAGGCTGAAAAAATACCTGAATGAGCTCCTGACTCCAAGAAAGGATGATCCTTTGAAATAGTGGAAAGCGCATAGAGCTGCACTATATCCAGGTATCGGCAAAATTGCTTTGCGATACCTTTCCATCCCTGCTAGTGAGGTGCCCAGTGAGCGCATGTTTTCAACTGCAGGAAACACCGTGACCTCACGGCGAGAAAGTTTGAAGCAAGGTATAGTGTGGAACAGCGTTTGTTTCTGCATGACCATTTGTAGTCTTTCGGTGGCAGTCACTCACCGCGTTATGTGCCCGAGGACATGAGCAGATTGCATTTCTTTGTTCTTTCTTTCAATTTTCAACAAAATTTTTGGTATTCGATATTCGATTCGATATTCGACATTTTAGGCCACTATTCGGCAATATTCGATTCGAATTCGATTCGAGATGAAACTTCACTATTCGCACACCCCTAATTTATTTGCCTAACAAAATAACTAGTTGGGCGAGTTGGTGCGTATTCATATTTGAAGATAAACAGCGCACTGAAAAAACGAAGACAAGGAAGACACCCACAGCGCTGCTGTGTGTGAGCTCTTAACCTTCCCGAATAGGCGTGTCCAATTTGACCAATTTGCCGCATACGAACTGAAACTGTCCTTCTAAATCTGCGCCTCAAGCTATATATCGTCTTTATTAAACAAAAGTCATTCTATTTAGTACGCCGAAGTGTTCTCCACGAGGTCCGTTTTTTTTTTTTCGACGTTTGCACGAGTGGACGCACGCTGCACCTTGAATATCGATGCAAATGTTATTATGGCTTACACGAAACTCCATGTCATAACGACATATTGTGCCTTCAGCAGTGCAAACATAATCTGCGATCAGCAAATCACCCTTGATAAATGATTGCATCACTTATATTAGGGGAGCGTGTACAACGACGCACATCACGGACTCAACTCGTTGAAGGACAGCTGTATTTGGGCGTCCTCAACAGCCCCGCGTGCGCAGGCTGTCATTGGATTAACAGGCGCACGTATAGATCTTCCCTGGGCACAAGTTGTCCCTGTCCGCATCTCCATGAATTTGCCGCCCTCCAAGCGTCACTTCGAACACGAAGCCTCCCCGTGCAACATAGCACGACCGGAACCGAATATGCGCATATTAGAGGGCTTTTGCAAATTACGGGAATACGGTGCGCAAATACGGTACGGGATTATGGTGGCGCTCCTCCTCTCCAGCTCGTGCTTAAAGTCTTGAGCGCAAAAGGACGAGACACAAGAAGAGAAGGCGACTACACGAGTACTCGTGTAGTCGTCTTCTCGTGCCTCGTCCTTTTGCGCTCAAATCTATTCCAGAATGAACCAACACGCTCAACAAAGTATTTTATTAAAGTGCCTACCCCGATCGACAGCTGCATCGTAAACAATGCGTAGACTGACAGGCAACAATAAGGCGTGACACCCCACAGTAATTTTTGAAAAGGCCTTTGCGGTGTTGGGGTGCCTTTACTGGAATTAGGAGCGGCGAAAGCACAACGAGCGAGAGCGGAGCGGTAGCGTAGTCCGGTACCGTATTTTCGTTCCGTATTTCCGTAACTTTTCTCGAACGCTACACTAACAAACAAGCAGCGCCCACCGAGAGACGGGAGAGAGAGAGGAGGTGGCGTCGCACCAGTCACCGCCGCGCCGATACAGGCGCCGACGCGACGGTGCGCCGCGCCGTGATGCCAGCTGCGTGATGTTAGACGTATCCGGCAGCGTCTTCGACACGCTAGCCGATCGAAATTGCGGCGCCGCACGGGTGACAGTTATCTCTTGAAGAAAAGTCAAATCTCATTTTCCGATTGCTGGTTCTGCCTGCTGTTTTCTAACAAACTGAAACGCCTGTTACTGAGCTGACACTACACCACAATAAAACTTTTTTGCGGCTTCATATCGCTTGTCTAGTCAACTGCCGCTAGATAACAACGTCAGCACCATTAGGGCTTCTCACTTCCTCAGTGCGACCACTATTTGTGTGTGTTTGTGTGTGTGTGTGTGTCGCCGTGTTTCTCTGCGTGGCACACCTACTCACGCTCATGAGTTCACACATGTTCATACTCACGACTACTCACGTTCATACTACTCACACTCATGAGTACTCACGTTCATACTCACGCCTACTCACACTCATGAGTGCTCACTCACGTTCACACATGCGTCTACTCAAACTCATGAGTGCTCACTCGCGTTCATACTCACGCCTACTCACCCTCATGAGTGCTCACTCACGCTCACACTCACGATCACTCACACTCATGAGTGCTCACTCACGTTCACACTCACGATCACTCACACTGATGAGTGCTCACTCACGTTCACACTCACGACCACTCACACTCATGAGTGCTCACTCACGTTCACACTCCCGACCACTCACACTCATGAGTGCTCACTCACGTTCACACTCACGACCACTCACACTCATGAGTGCTTACTCACGTTCACACTCACACTCATGAGTTCTCACTCACGTTCACACTCACTTCTACTCACACTCATGAGTGCTCACTCACGTTCACACACACGACCACTCACACTCATGAGTGCTCACTCACGTTCACACTCACGAACACTCACACTCATGAGTGCTCACTCACGTTCACACTCACGACCACTCACATTCATGAGTGCTCACTCACGTTCACACTCACGACCACTCACACTCATGAGTTCTCACTCACGTTCACACTCATGTCCACTCACACTCATGAGTACTCACTCATACTCAACTCACCACGTTCAAATGAGTGTGAGTGAGTGTGAGTTGAGTGCACTCATGAGTGAGTGTGCCGAGCTATGGTACTGACCACGTGCGTCTAACAGGCTCTCATTTTCCTAAAGTTTGACGGCTCATAACCGAGTCCATATTCCAAATTAGGATTTTCTTGCTGCAACCCTTGGCATCAGAAATTGTAATGAGCGAGATCAGAATATTCTTATTGACGTGAAAGGCGCGAAGACGACAACGGACAGAGGGAGAGTACACACAGACAGAGCGCCACTTCCAACAATGTTTATTTCGAGAAGAACACAGTATATATACACACACCACGCGTTGTCACTGGTCTCAATGCGCAGTCGCGTTCAGGTACCGCAGCTCTTTAGGTGATAGCGCAATGGACGCCACACTAACGCACTTATCACCTGCTTCGATGATTTTCTTAGCTTCTATGATCAATCTTACAGATTTATCGTGGCTTCTTGCGACAACTGAGCAGGCACTAAGGTCGGGACTACATTGACAATCACGGCAATGAATCGCTAGGTGGCCCTCTCTGCCATTTCTAATATTGTTGTTATGCTGTCTTAGCCTATCATTCAGGCATTGCTCGGTTTGGCCAACGTATTTTCGACCACACGACAAGGGGATCTCGTAAACCACACCCGTCTGACAGCTGACGTACTTGTTCTTGTGGTTCACGATGCAGGCCGGAGCTTTTCTGGGACAAGGATTGGTCATCCTGCAGAGCCTGGAAAGCTTTAACGGGGCAGAGAAGACCACCTTTACATGAGCATGTTTGGCGATCTTTTTCAAATTGTGTGACACGCGGTGAACATACGGAATCACGGCTAACTTGTCATTATGTTGGGGCGGCTCCTCGTTTAAGTGGCTGTTCCGCGACTTCCTCAGCATCTTCTCTGCCACAGATACCAAAATGTACTGTGGGTAACCTGCCTCCTCTAGACGGCCAACCTGCTTGACGAAACTATCTGCTGCTCTGTGCGGGCAAGATTTCTTAAAAGCATTGTGCAAGCACATGTTGCCAATGCTACGTTTGACGAGCTTAGAGTGGGACGAGCTAAAAGGGAGCAGTGGTTTGTTCGCACGAGGCTCGTACTGCCAACATACATGATCAGTTCCTAAAAACAATCTTAGATCTAAAAAATCTTATAGTCGAATCGACCGAAAGTTCGTGTGTCACTTCTATGGGAGATAAAATGTGCCTAAAAGTTGTCAAAGTGTTAGTAACGACTTGGTCGGCGTCCAGGAACTTCTTGTCTACGAGAACTAAAAAATCATCTACGAATCTAAAGACCCTGATGACACCACTACCTTCGAGAAGGCTTGAAATGGTTCTGCCCGCACGAGCTAAAAATAGGTCACTTAAGATTGGCGCTAAACAGGAACCTATACAAACGCCGCTCTTTTGCAGGTACAGACTACCGTCTCACTCAACGTAGGTAGAGCACAGATAAAGTTCTAGCGCTGCCATGAATTTCCTTTCTGGTATACCAGCGTCATTTTGAAATGAGAGGGAGCCGTATCGGTCTATGCTATCCTGGACGCATTGAAGCAACTCATTCTTCGGCATAGAATAATACAAGTCTTTCAAGTCAATAGAGAATGCGTCCAGGGTTACCGCCGTTTGACCGGAAAGAAAGTTTACTACTTCACCGGAATCTTTCACGCGATAGGGGTCATCAACCATGAGAAGCCTGAGCTTATCGAGAAGGAAAACGGCAAGGCATTTCTGCCACGTGTTACGTTCTGACACGATTACTCGGAATGGGCAACTCTCCTTGTGAGTCTTTGCACTGAAGAAAACCTCGAGCGTGCCCGGATTTACTGTTCATGACATCCTTAACCAACTTTGATTGGTTCACACTCTCACCAAGCTTCTTAGCCTCACTTTTTAGTTTTTTGATCGGAACGTTATCGTGACACTGAAAGACAGAACTCAAAGCTTGAAGTGCTTTCACCTTGTACAAGTCCCGTGGAAAGACGGCAAAGCCACCTTCCTTGTCTGATGGGAGAACGCAGTAAGAGTTCGTCTTCAGGTAGGACGCCAGATGACGAACTACCGGACGGCGTGGTTCCCGTTGGTCACGTAGTAGTACATCTACGCCACTTGACACACACCTATCCACTTCACTCGCGGGAGCCAAGCCGGAAACCTTGTGCACCATGGACAGCAGCTCCGGTCCAGTGGCTCGCGGCTGCACGGCGAACTTTGGCCCCAGGGCGAGACCCTTGCTGACATCTTCCGGCAGCGTGACGTCTCCCTCGGTGTAGATTCTGTTCGCTTGTACCGTTTTCACTTTTGGACGATGGTGGGCTCGCAGTTGTGGCAGAGCACACTTCCAGAGGAATTCGGTTGTCTGATTAGCCAGACGACTGAAATCCCAGAACGAACGCTTTGCGCGATCCGGTCCCATTGAACTGTGTAGTTGGGCTTCCAGGTGTATTCGGTAAAGGCGTGCCTGCCTTGACCACTCCGACTTGAGTATGCTGCAGATGCGCTTTCCATGACCCACTGAAGGGCTGAAGCCTCCGAAAAGTTGCCTCACGTCTTCAGGCAAAATCCGGTGCCGAGTGCAGAATGACAGCATGCGAGCTTTGCATGTGGCGACAGCGATTAACGCAACTGTGGTGCATGGATTTGAAACAACACTTAGAGGAGAGCCCGATGAACTAGAAATATACGATGTAAGAATGGCAGAATGGGCGTGTTGGTTTTGCATATTGACGTGAAAGGCGCGAAGACGACAACGGACAGAGGGAGAGTACACACAGACAGAGCGCCACTTCCAACAATGTTTATTTCGAGAAGAACACAGTATATATACACACACCACGCGTTGTCACTGGTCTCAATGCGCAGTCGCGTTCAGGTACCGCAGCTCTTTAGGTGATAGCGCAATGGACGCCACACTAACGCACTTATCACCTGCTTCGATGATTTTCTTAGCTTCTATGATCAATCTTACAGATTTATCGTGGCTTCTTGCGACAACTGAGCAGGCACTAAGGTCGGGGACTACATTGACAATCACGGCAATGAATCGCTAGGTGGCCCTCTCTGCCATTTCTAATATTGTTGTTATGCTGTCTTAGCCTATCATTCAGGCATTGCTCGGTTTGGCCAACGTATTTTCGACCACACGACAAGGGGATCTCGTAAACCACACCCGTCTGACAGCTGACGTACTTGTTCTTGTGGTTCACGATGCAGGCCGGAGCTTTTCTGGGACAAGGATTGGTCATCCTGCAGAGCCTGGAAAGCTTTAATTCTGCACTCGGCACCGGATTTTGCCTGAAGACGTGAGGCAACTTTTCGGAGGCTTCAGCCCTTCAGTGGGTCATGGAAAGCGCATCTGCAGCATACTCAAGTCGGAGTGGTCAAGGCAGGCACGCCTTTACCGAATACACCTGGAAGCCCAACTACACAGTTCAATGGGACCGGATCGCGCAAAGCGTTCGTTCTGGGATTTCAGTCGTCTGGCTAATCAGACAACCGAATTCCTCTGGAAGTGTGCTCTGCCACAACTGCGAGCCCACCATCGTCCAAAAGTGAAAACGGTACAAGCGAACAGAATCTACACCGAGGGAGACGTCACGCTGCCGGAAGATGTCAGCAAGGGTCTCGCCCTGGGGCCAAAGTTCGCCGTGCAGCCGCGAGCCACTGGACCGGAGCTGCTGTCCATGGTGCACAAGGTTTCCGGCTTGGCTCCCGCGAGTGAAGTGGATAGGTGTGTGTCAAGTGGCGTAGATGTACTACTACGTGACCAACGGGAACCACGCCGTCCGGTAGTTCGTCATCTGGCGTCCTACCTGAAGACGAACTCTTACTGCGTTCTCCCATCAGACAAGGAAGGTGGCTTTGCCGTCTTTCCACGGGACTTGTACAAGGTGAAAGCACTTCAAGCTTTGAGTTCTGTCTTTCAGTGTCACGATAACGTTCCGATCAAAAAACTAAAAAGTGAGGCTAAGAAGCTTGGTGAGAGTATGAACCAATCAAAGTTGGTTAAGGATGTCATGAACAGTAAATCCGGCACGCTCGAGGTTTTCTTCAGTGCAAAGACTCACAAGGAGAGTTGCCCATTCCGAGTAATCGTGTCAGAACGTAACACGTGGCAGAAATGCCTTGCCGTTTTCCTTCTCGATAAGCTCAGGCTTCTCATGGTTGATGACCCCTATCGCGTGAAAGATTCCGGTGAAGTAGTAAACTTTCTTTCCGGTCAAACGGCGGTAACCCTGGACGCATTCTCTATTGACTTGAAAGACTTGTATTATTCTATGCCGAAGAATGAGTTGCTTCAATGCGTCCAGGATAGCATAGACCGATACGGCTCCCTCTCATTTCAAAATGACGCTGGTATACCAGAAAGGAAATTCATGGCAGCGCTAGAACTTTATCTGTGCTCTACCTACGTTGAGTGGGACGGTAGTCTGTACCTGCAAAAGAGCGGCGTTTGTATAGGTTCCTGTTTAGCGCCAATCTTAAGTGACCTATTTTTAGCTCGTGCGGGCAGAACCATTTCAAGCCTTCTCGAAGGTAGTGGTGTCATCAGGGTCTTTAGATTCGTAGATGATTTTTTAGTTCTCGTAGACAAGAAGTTCCTGGACGCCGACCAAGTCGTTACTAACACTTTGACAACTTTTAGGCACATTTTATCTCCCATAGAAGTGACACACGAACTTTCGGTCGATTCGACTATAAGATTTTTAGATCTAAGATTGTTTTTAGGAACTGATCATGTATGTTGGCAGTACGAGCCTCGCGCGAACAAACCACTGCTCCCTTTTAGCTCGTCCCACTCTAAGCTCGTCAAACGTAGCATTGGCAACATGTGCTTGCACAATGCTTTTAAGAAATCTTGCCCGCACAGAGCAGCAGATAGTTTCGTCAAGCAGGTTGGCCGTCTAGAGGAGGCAGGTTACCCACAGTACATTTTGGTATCTGTGGCAGAGAAGATGCTGAGGAAGTCGCGGAACAGCCACTTAAACGAGGAGCCGCCCCAACATAATGACAAGTTAGCCGTGATTCCGTATGTTCACCGCGTGTCACACAATTTGAAAAAGATCGCCAAACATGCTCATGTAAAGGTGGTCTTCTCTGCCCCGTTAAAGCTTTCCAGGCTCTGCAGGATGACCAATCCTTGTCCCAGAAAAGCTCCGGCCTGCATCGTGAACCACAAGAACAAGTACGTCAGCTGTCAGACGGGTGTGGTTTACGAGATCCCCTTGTCGTGTGGTCGAAAATACGTTGGCCAAACCGAGCAATGCCTGAATGATAGGCTAAGACAGCATAACAACAATATTAGAAATGGCAGAGAGGGCCACCTAGCGATTCATTGCCGTGATTGTCAATGTAGTCCCGACCTTAGTGCCTGCTCAGTTGTCGCAAGAAGCCACGATAAATCTGTAAGATTGATCATAGAAGCTAAGAAAATCATCGAACCAGGTGATAAGTGCGTTAGTGTGGCGTCCATTGCGCTATCACCTAAAGAGCTGCGGTACCTGAACGCGACTGCGCATTGAGACCAGTGACAACGCGTGGTGTGTGTATATATACTGTGTTCTTCTCGAAATAAACATTGTTGGAAGTGGCGCTCTGTCTGTGTGTACTCTCCCTCTGTCCGTTGTCGTCTTCGCGCCTTTCACGTCAATATGCAAAACCAACACGCCCATTCTGCCATTCTTACAGAATATTCTGTTTTGTATTTCCTACGCCCGAAAAAGGAAGTGTACTTTTTAAAGTACAGTGGTCCCTAATGGGTTAATGAACCAGGTGCTTTGTGACACGCGACAGTATTAGCCCCATCCAAATTTTAGTATGATTTTTCGCATGATGCCGCAGTACTGGGGCGAAAGTTAAGGAAGACGCGGTTTGATGCGATAGATCAAGACCACAAAATTTTAGAACCACGGTGCTATGTTATGATTTTGATATCGCGGGGGGTGTTGGGGATGTTTTGTGGGAGATTTACGACCGTGCCCGCACAAGTGCGACCTCAGCAGTCGTGCATGTTCACGTTGTGAGGCCTGTCTCCTTCGCCAAGACCGTCCTCGCCTTCTTTCGGTCCTCGTCCACCTTTCATAGGATGTCTGATGCACGACGCAGGCATGTGTAAACACAGTACAACGACAGCATCCCGCGTCAGCGCGTTAGAAAAAAGAAGCATGTCGCCAATGTCCTTTGCAATCTAAACGCGAAGGCTTATTAGAGCCTTAAAGATTCGCGCACACAATCTCGGAGGCCGTGACAGTCGCTGCCGTGACACATTTCTGAAAGTTTATTCTGACCGTAAGAAAAGTATTCTTCTAACACAGTGATTCGGCGGTGCGGCGCACATGTCCGCGCTTGCGTTCCCGCGCTCGCACGTGCTTGGAGCGTTTTCCGCGACAGCGTGGACAGCACCTCTTCGTACCTGGGCGGTGGCGTACGTTCGTACCAAAGGTGGCAGGGTAAAAATCGGTTCGCAACAACCGTACTCCATTACACTGCAGCCCAATGAGCCTTGGTCGGGACCAAAGACAAATTCTTATCATCCCGAAATTCGTATAAGCTGTGATCGAATCACCGAGGTTTCACTGATATTTAGGTTTCTCACCATTTTTTCCTGTAGTGGTCAGTAGAAGTACATGCAAAGGACATTTTTGTTTTGTGTGTAATCAGCGTAATTGTGTTGTTTCATGTAGCTTCTTACCTACGTAAATCACATATTGTTCCAGCAAAAGTCTTACTTCCTCCATAACATTAGTTACAGACTGTGCATGAGCTCATCGAATAATGTTGCCCTAAACTCAAAACAAAGAAAAAATTGTGCTCGCTCTCTGGTACTCTTCCCTAAATAAGTTTGAGTTGAGAGATGATGTCACTGTTCTTTGTATTCTGGTGCTTAAGTTCTTTAGAAGTTGCAAAACATTAAAATGGCCTTGTTACATTTTGTACACCACCTTCAATATCTTGTACTTTCACGCTTGATAGCGGACTAAGAAATATATAGCTATTTTGTCCTGTTCTATTATTGCTTTTGCATTACTATATGTTCGATTGGCATAATTCATAAAGCATTTTGGCGATATGGTCTTTGTTTTCGGAGTATTTGTGCATTGATTTTGCCATTGTTTATTTGTTGCTGTTTCAATTTTGTTTTCTATTGTGTACTATTCTATTTGATATTTTTGCTATTGCTCCTATCGCAGCTCCTGAGCTTATGTATTGGTGGGTTGACCTTAGTGAGGCAGAGCTAACTTGCCTTGAGTCCTCCGATTGAGTTTTTATTTTTTGGCTTCAAATATTTTGCTGCCTCATAACGAGATGGTTGATTCACTTGTGAGATTATCAAAGAACGTTGTTATAATTATAATTATATATTTTAGGGTTATTAAAAGGCAGCAAAATAAGCAACTTACGTCTTTCGTCGCTCCTTTCGGCGTCTATCAAAATAATGCACAGCTTACTAGGGTCGATATACATGATCTTGAAAACCATACGAGGGCCACCTGAGAGCATCAATAAATGAACGTGTATGACATTGAGATATTTCTCTAACCAAATCTTTTTTTAGCGTTACCGACATGTCTCAAGAATCACTCTAAGGCAATATTTACATTGAACAGTTTAGGCATAACACGCGCCAGATTTGAAGCTTTATAGGAATTGATAATACAATACGAAAAACCACTAATTTTCTAACCACCCTAATTTTGTTTCTAAGTCGCTGTTTACACGCAGCTTGTACAGTATTTATTGCTGAGTGTACAGTATTTATTGTAGCTTGTACAGTATTTATTGCATATCAGGCAGCGGGCGGCAGTCGCAGAATTTAGTACCGCAAGGGCCGGGTCAGGGAAGAATGCAAAATCAGGGGGCGGGGGGGGTTCGTACACATTGTCAGCAAACACTACAATTGAAAACAAAACATTTCCCATATCTCATGTACGGGTCATTTCTGAAGAAGATTTGGGGCCAGGATTCCATCCAACATGTCAATACCTATCTCCAAAATGAGTAAAATCTGGACGCCGATTCTGAAGTACTCTTTTTGTTTAACGGTTACGCTTCGACATATGGTGACCACATGAGGCGCCTCACGAAAACAATGCTTTAGACCAGTCATGCCTGTGAAGCTCACGAACTTACTTATTATGAAAATTAAAAAAAAACAATATGGGACGAACATAGCGATGTGCGGGCGGCGGGCTGCACGCGAAAGGATCGCGGGCCGCATGCGGGCCGCGTGTTTGAGACCCCTGAGTTAGAGGATGACAATTTATTTTACACACCATGAAACTACATTCTGAGAGTTGCGGTTCTAATGAGCTGAACGCATGCATACTGATCTAGTGATTATGAAATTTCGGACTACTTGTATACTCGCGGGTCCATCAACCTGCACGTGCGAGACCTCCACAAAATATCCGCAAGTCGTGATAAGTTTACAGTGAAACCTCGGTGATACGAATCTCGCGGGGTCACCGAAAATATTCGTATCATCCAAAATTCGTATCACCAGAAAATATGGCGAATTCGCCCGCGACAAACGAAAGCAGACATACCATACGTTTACATTTCTTGTTTCTCAGTGTCGCGGCATACTTCACGACCAACTCTGAATGATTGCCAGTGGAGTTTTTAGACGTCAACGATCATACTTGCACTCGTAGATATAAGACCCGTGCGCTCGAGTGTAACTAATGAACTAGGTGTGCTATGACCCACGACAAGTAGGAGCCCCTTCCTTATCTTCGTACGCTTTTTCGCATCACACAAAGTAGAAAGTACTGCGGCGAGAGTGACTTAAACTATTAATTGTTTGGAACGCGCACACCTTTTTTGCGGGCACGGCCACAAAAATCACGAAAAGCATCCGCAACACCACCACACTGTAAACCAGATTACACCCATATGGGTGTAATATGGTGTCTATAACTCACACCCCTACACCCCAAAAAAATGGGTATAACAAGCAGGATTACCCCTATATAATGGGCGTATTTCCATATTTTCACCCATGGGTGTGAACATTCTTGTTCACACCCATGGGTGAGTAATAGCAAGATTACACCCATATGGCAAAAAGGGTGTAGGGGTGTTTATGCCCAATTACACAGTAAAAATTTTTACACCCTTAAGGGTGTAATTTTTTGTCCCATGGGCAACACCCTTTTAGGGTGTTTAGAAACACCCTAAACATAGGGTGTTTAGAAACACCCTTTAAAAACGTAGGGTGTAAGGAAAGACTACACCCTACTATAATGGGTGTTTATGAACACCCCTAAACTATGGGTGTTACAATAAGCTACACCCGTTCGAGTGGGGGTGAAATACACAAAAACACCCTTGAAAGGGTGGCAGTGTAAGGGGGAAGCACATATTATACTTCTTCCCAGCCAGCACCCTTGGGGCACTACAGACATCAGCGTGTATCCGGTCCCTTCAGGTGCACCCTAGAAAGAATTCTCCAGTTAAGGAGATGATTCAGAAATGTGCAATCCCTTGACAAAAAATCAATTGAAAAAAGGTTTCAAAAACTGCAGCAGTGCCCACACCAGTGTGGCTGTCGTCGACTGTCTTGGCGCTGCCACCCAACATCTGTAGCTGATACACAAGCAGCGATTCTCTGTAACTACTCACGTAACATTATATGGACTAAGAATGTCGTTTAGCTCAGCAGGCCTCCATATTATCTCTTTTTTGGGAAAGTACATGAGTGAAGTAGCAGACTGTTCACATTGCTGCAATGATGAAACTTTTCCCACCTACTCAAAAGCAATGGATTGTGGTTCCAACAAAAACAGGTGCGCAAGATGACATGGCTTGCACGGTACAGCTCATACTGAATGCGATATGCAGGAAATGCATGTAGTATGATCACGACCACACTGCAGAAACATGACCTGCATCAAAACAGTAGAATGAAATTTTACATAGGCGTGCTCAGACAAATTTTAAGGATTACCCTTTCCCAGCAAGGACAACAGAATCATTGGCAATTGAAAGAAATATGAGTATTTATTTGTTTTAAAATAAATCGTTACAAAATGAAAGCTTGTCATAAAACTCAAAAATAAATTCCAAAACAATATTCGATACACTGATTTTACTGACAGGTACTGGCAGTTTTGTTAAGCTAAAATTTCATCAGTAAATGATCTCAGTTATTATAACTGCTGCAAAAAAGTCACAAAGCACCGAGTCACAAACCACAAAGTAGAATGACTATAGAGCGAGTGAGGTACTATTTCTAGCATGTGCGCGCTATGAACACTGCGAAAAGGCATGGCTACAAACTTGCTGAAGGCTTATTTACAGCCCACTATACGTAAGAGTGTATAAGCTTAGACATTTCACAATCACAACGTTTGACAAGGTTGTGTAATAGGGGTCTGATTAACGTAATGCGATTGTTCATACACTTGCACATTACAAAACCACAGCTCTTCACTGCTGCGGTTGCACAATCCATATTCTGCTGCTCAGATGTCTGGTTCCTTCGACAGAAGTGGGACCAGGCTGTTCTTTCTGTACAGTAAATTCGTTCCCGGAAACCTAAAATAAATACATAAGGAGCAATGACCAAAAATTTTACAAAGAGTGTAAAATACATTATGCTCCTGACATGACGAATTGCTTTCTTAGTTATGTGTAGGTATAAATGCAGTGCATGCCAGCATATTCAGTGGCATCGGACTCCACACAGTTACAAATGCAAAAAAAAAAAAGGGGGGGGGGTGCGGGGGTATGCTGCGCAATAAATGCAATCAGAAGCGTTCTGTGGCAGAACTTTTTACGCCTTTGATGCCGAAGATCTGAGCTTTACCCTTTTAGCATGCTCGCGCACCAATGCAAAGGTATACAGCTCCTAGGCGACGATGCCCCATTAGCTTTATGTATCGTCACGTCTAAGTGAAAGTGGAGTTCTATGCATAAGTATGCATCCACATAAGCAAATGTGAATTGCTGCAGATATACCACGGTACTCATACGATGTGTTTCTTAAAGGAGCACTGACACAAAATTTCGAAGGCGAGATAATGAGTGAAATAGATGTATGTGGAGACATAGACAACGCCTACGAAATATCAAGGGCAAATATAGCCTAGAACATATTTAAAATCAATTTCAAAGTGCATGCCGCACGACTGAGCGAGATGCGAGCCCCTCGCGACGCCGACATCAACGCGGTAGCAATGTAAACAAACTACGTCACGATTTTGTGTTGGCTGGTTGTTGGTTGTGCCCTTGCGCTACCTGCGATTTCTTCCTCCGTGCCTGACGTAGGCGGCGCCCGCTCTCGCGCGCGCCGCTACGTCACAGTTCTGCGTGGTCACGTGGCCAGCTGTGTTTATCTTGCTACCGGAACTGCTCCTGACTAGCTCGGTGCTCTTTCAAACCGAAACTGCGACTGGGCTCTCTAAAAACGTCTGTAAATAACTAACCGTCGCGCACTCGCGCAAACGAGGTTTCCAGCCGTGATAAGCGGGTCGTAAGCTACCTATTGCAACAAAAAAAAAACAAGGTGCAAAATTTTTTGTGTCAGTGCTCCTTTAAAGGGAATGCAATGCTATGCGCGCCGTATAAATATTTTATTTATTACTAAAAAGCACAATACCACTGCGCATACACGACGGTATTCACATTCATCATGTATCCAGTGCAGGTAACATGTAAAATTAAGTTCTGTGCAGTTATGTGTTCGCTTGCGGCTCACATTGACACGCTTATATAATGTAACAAATTGCTTTCACTCATTGGCTATTCCATACTGCTAAATTATGGCCATTCGTTTCAATGATCCTGGTTAGCCAAAAAAGCAGAACTCCTAACTAATAACGCAGCATAGTCTGTTTAGTGGCTGTGCGGGGAAAAAGAGGCAGAAATTCCGAGACTTAGAAAGCACCGATCATGAACCACATGCCATCACAATAAAGTATGTAAACTGGAGAAGCGGCGAAAGGTGGGCTAGTTAGTATATAACTTAAAACTTGACAAAACAGCGCAAAGACAGGACGAAGGAAGATGACACGAGGACGGGCGCTGTAAGCTGTAAGCAAAAGTATGTAAGCTTCTCCGACAATCGCCAATAACCAGAATCCTGAACGCTATTGACCGGAATTTAGTAATACACAATAATCATTCGGTGAAACAGATTCCTTAAGTTATTGAATTGTTTCAATTGATGCCAAGATCCCGAAAAGATCATTCTATATTTGTTGTGTTCTCAGATAAATACGCTGCGTAATCTGACATTTTTGTAGCTTTGTAGCAACACATGCATGCATATCGTGCAGTATGTATCACATTATGGCGAGTTTTGAGCAACAGAAAATACTGATATGCTTGACATATCACCAATCCCTTTAACATCTGTAGTGTATGAATAGAGAACTTACAATATCGGATAAACTATTAGGTCTGGCGTTTATCAGAAAATGTCATTGGAGGTGGTGGTACAAACTGCGTTTTATATTTCTACACGTAAAAGTGCTTAGCGCAGTTAAAACACCAAAATGGGGTGAAGTGAATAACTCTTAATAACCAGAACAATATAAGGAAAGCTACACATGGTGGAAACAAGCAGAATAAAATAAATTGTGTTCGAACGCCAGCACTTATGCTCAAACTGGCGGTTGCGCAGTTAAGGTACGGCTATTTGGTCACACACACATGAAAGATCCGTTCAAACACAGGTTTAACGAACGGCTCCACATGCACGGGTGCCGGCAGTATCCCGCAACATACATTGCGGGTGAACGAAAAGATCAGTACGAATTTAACGAAACGGAATGTATAAGCACGTAGGCGAGCTTCGCGAGGCGCACCAAACACGAAGCAATATGCTGTGTTATCACCCACAAGCGTCAACCTGAGTATCGCGTTAGTTTTAGCGCAAAACGAACAGGGACGGAAAAGAACGACGCGGACACCACGCCCTTGTTTTCCGTCTTTGGTCCTTTTGTGCGCTAAAAAAGTGCACATGAATTAACATGCCCAAGCATACGCGCCTTAGACATGGTTGACGCTTAGAGCAAACAGGCGCCATCCCCACTCAACTATTATTAAACCAAAATAGATGTTCATCGCGAGCGGGGCACCAAACACCACTGCCAACAGAGAAGGGCGCCGCCACAACTCAGTTCAAATCCCTCGCCGAATCACAGCCGCGCATGCGCACTCTGCTTTCAACTCCAAAGAAAGGTAAGCTTGCCCGCACTTAAAACCACACAACTCTGCCATCGTGCCGATGAAACAATACACACAAATATGCTCGCTACGTAAACAAATGCTGACTTATCCTCCACTAGTTAAGAAAAACTCAGTTGACGGCGTTATTATCGCGCTCACGCAGTTAAAGCGCTGACCACAGCAACATGAGAGCGGTACATACCGTTTCACTTCAAGTGGTCCACGATATGAAGCTGCCTTCAGTATAGTGCATCTTCCTAATAAGCAGCACTCGCAGAACACAAAGCACGAGCACAGAGCGCAGGCACATTTCAAACAAAAAAACACCGACTGCTAAACTCGCCTAATCGAGAACGACGCGCACCACACGCACAAAAACCGGAGACTGCCGGAGGGATTTTCGCCAGCGCATTGAGTCACGTGGTACATAGTCCCGCGCGCTGCGCACGCGCGGCGGTCAGGGCAGCCGAGGTTGCCTAGGCGACGAGACAAAGCGGCGCCTGGCGGCGCCGGCAACGTTTGCTCCAGCCGTTGTTGGATTGCGCGGCGGCAGCTCTCTTTCTGCGCCCTATTTCGTTATGCTTCTTTAACAGTGTATTCGAATCGCAGTGAGCATTACGACGATGCTGTAAGGATTGCACGGGCTGCATGTCGCCGCGCACGAATGTAGTATTCAAGAGCAAGATTTAGCGCAGCTTCACTTAACGTCGTGAAGACTGGTGAAACAGCGGAGGTAATGGCTATTGCATAGCTTTAGAGTCACTTTTGCTAAGTTCTGTATTAGCTGTGGTATAGCGATGATAATGTGATTCCACTAAACCTAAAAAATGTGATTGCACTCGTTGGGTCATAGTCTAGCACCTTGCCGTCGTCTTTCCTGTTGCGCCGCTTCGCTTCTTCATCCTCGCCACACTCGTCGCCGAGCTTCGTAGCGCTCTGAGACGACAGTGCAAGCTTTAATTACTGCTTTATTGACGCATAACTTATAGCAATACGATAAAAATGAAGCATAAACATGAAGCAAGCAGTGTTAGGGCTGCAGAATCAAGGTGTGTGTGTGGCCAGGGGGCGGGGAGCACTTTTGCGCCTAACTCCCCTCCCATGGCTGACACCTGGCTCAGCGTACGCGGATGGTGCCCAGTCGCAGCTCCTGTAGAGACTGCGCGACAGTGCATTCATGGCCACGGAGGCGATATTTCATGAGCGCCTTCAATTTGCGCAAGACATTGCTCCACGCAACAGTGCATGCATCGATCGTCACAGTATTTGAAGAGAACACCTATTTGTACTTTGCTTGCAGTCCTTCGAACAAGACGACCACTGAAGAGGGTGCAGTACTGTTGACTTCTCGTACTTAATGAAGCTGAGGTTTTAATGGAAGTACGTCTGCTCGGGAAGTAACATCATAAAATTAAAAGAAGGGCACCCGCCATAAAAAAAAAATGCGAGAAAAGGCGTTTCGGTGCCCCTGACGAAAACATTGTTCGCAATCTAGTCAACAAGGCTCCCGTCATTGTGAGCAAGGCTGTGTCAGGGGGAACCGAAACGTCTTTTTCGAATACTTTTTTATAGTCGGTGTCCTCCTTTTAATTTTTCTGATGCACTTGACAAAGAATGTGCAGCACGAAGAGGAATATTCGCAACAGTAATTAAATAAAATGTGCCCGGCTCAAAATCCATCACGTCAATGTCCATTTTAAAGGGACCTGATGTCCGGTTGCCGTCGAGGTTATGGCTAGTCAACTGCGCAAAGGGTATTTTGCAGATGGCCGACGTTTTACCTCCAGATTTAAGAGCATCGTTCTTAAAGGGGGGGGGAGGGTCGAGGGGGAGGCAATGTGCGCAACATTACCTTGATTCGGGCTAGTTAGTTCACTTTTTTCAGTATTCACAAAACGCGCAAACGACAGACGAGAGGAACACATACGACAGGATTGGCCCTATTCCTATTGGATAAGTTGTTGTGTCTTCCGTCGTTGTAGTTCGCGCGCTTTATTAATGAACACTGTGTTTCGCTTGCATTACTTCGCACTTCGATTCGTTACTATAGAACCGCAAGGAGCCAATAGGACGGGTCTTGCTGGTATCAAGACGGTTAATGTATACTTAAAATATAAGCAAAGCCTGCCCAGAAATGTCGTACATTTGTAGCCTTGTTCATAACACCCTTCAGATGAGGGTGTAAATGAGGTGTTGCAAGGGTGTTTTACTTACCAACGCCCTAATTGTGAAAATAAGGGTGTAATAAGGGTGTTCATAAGGGTGCTTTTAACTCAAACACCCGTATTACACCCTTAAGGGTGTAAATATTTTTACTGTGTACGCCCCAACGCCCATGCGAAAAATTCCATAATTTGAGCGGTACCCCTCTCCCAGTTGGCTCCCATGGAAGCGCTAGAAAGCTGACCCTTTAGAGCTAAAGGGCTCTAGTCCTTTTACGGCCACTAGACTAATCACAGTGGCTCCTGCCACAGTGGGAAAATCCTGGCCCCAGCGCTGTTTTTATGGTGCATATGACGCACGGGATATATGGCCCTCACATACACAATGTAATCGTAGCTGAATATGAAGGCGTTACTCAAAATGTGTTGTCACATATTTATTTATTTTTGTATTTATTTATTCATTTATTTATTTATTGCATACCTGCATCGCCCATTGGGAATTACAGCAGGGGGGTTACATACAAAAATATGCAAAGTAATCACACCTCACAAAGCACGACGTTCACACAGTTATCCATAGTGCAAAATGAAATCAAGCTTTATTAAACACAGCACTCGTACAGGATTCAGAGACAAATTGTAGGCTGTTCAGAGACCTCCTTCGAGTGCGCAGAGCGGCATCGCATTTGCGGCCAAAGAAGACATCAAATAGGATGCGAATTGCATGGCATGGAGCACTAACGACCAAGGCATGTGTATCAAAATATAACGAAAGAACCTTCATTTGCACTTTAAAATGAAGAACTGGTTTTAACATGCTTCAATGCAACTCACAAGTACAATGCAGTGAAGCATACAAACAGCAAGAACAGTAGTGCAGTGCAGCATGCCTTATTTCTCTAATATACTGAAGTAATTGCAATCACATCGCAATATCTACATTGATACGCCACAGTTCGCACGTCTTGTCATAACACATGACATTACACATGTCATGTGTTATGTAATGTCCCCCTTGTCATAACACATGAAATTTAACGCGAGGATTCCCTCCTGTTCAGGGAATACAGTAAACTCATGCGTATTTAATAAAGCATTTCATTAGGAGCACAGGTGCGCATTTTTCTTAGAGGCTCTTCCGCCACCATCTTGAATTTTGGTTCGCGACCGAGCAAAGGCCGCCCTCTAAATTTTGTCCAATTATCTTCCACTATGGGTGGGAGGGGGGACGCTTGTTCAAATTGGACAGTAGAGGTTTTGGAACTGCAAGCAGTTTCTGCATAGAAGGAACTCGCATATGGTTTTTATACATCATGTGTTTTCAGGCTACGTGTTTGCATTTGTGCATACAGTAGGCCTATCCAGTAAAAGTTGCTTTCATGGTTGCAGAACAGTTGTAAAAGCTAGTGTGCATATTTAAAGCGCAACAATGCCTAGTACTGGTCTATAGTCCGCTCTCTCATTAAACCACTGCTTTCACGTCTCGTTGTGGCCACACCTATCGTCAAAAATTTCTGGAAGCTCTGTGATTAATGTGCTGTGAGCAAAAAGTGGCAAGTAAACTGATATTATTTTGGAAACGGTGGGTGCAATAATGAAATAGACCGGGTAAATCCCCTTTCAGTGCAAAGCTTAAGACTGACTGTGTACATCATCCCGAGATTGTAACCTACGTTTCAAGAGTGCTACAAGCATTAAACATGTACTGTAAATAGATATGAATGCCCCAGCTGCACATGTAAAGAATTATAGCTCGCGCAGCAGCTTAGAACTGTTAAAAAAGCAGGTTCATACCGGTGCCCAAGAGGAGGCACTTTCAATAGATTTTGTGGTAAATAGAGGGCTCAATGAACAGACAACCTTCTGCTGCATTCATGACACTATTTGTGAATCACCCTCTTAAGTTGCATACAGGTAGGCTGTGTACACTTCGCCATGCAATGCTGTTAACATTATGCATCTGTATAGTTTTCTACATGTATCGCGGTTAATCTTGTGGCAAACTGATGCTTGTTTTGGGAAAATAAATAGGCAGGTCACATAGATTGAGATGGAAATTTTCGCATCAGAGGAATGTTCTAGAAATGTACAAGGTATTTGCAGCACCCTTCGAGGAGCTTCCACCACTGCTGCAACCCTTTGAGTCAGGTCTTGAACCCGAAACAGCAGTTTTCGGGATGTGATGAAGAGTGCACTGCATCATCAGCACCCAGTCCATCGAAGACGATGTAGTGCGCTGTCCTTTCAACAGTCTGCATACAAGACATGCATAACATTAAACTAAACATTTAAAAATATTGGGAAGAATCAGAATCTCATTATGAGGTACCCTATAATAGAAAGCTCTAGTACTACTTCACGACTTGGGTTTATTACTGTGCACATCTACGAACGCAAGCATTTTTACATTTTAGTCTACACCATGACTTACTCAATATGTTAGCAAAGATACATGGTGAGGAAAGAAAATGCTTCTCCAATCATATCATGCACCTCTCAAAAGGTTTGAAATGTACCAGGATACTCAATTTTCAGCCTTTATACCAAGATTTCCTGCTTAGCTTAGAACGCCATAACCAGTAAGCGACTACAATGGGTGATAAACAAAATAAAAACCATGTTAACAATTAAGACAGAGGAGTAGCATTATTCATCATTTACCTTGAAGGATCCTTTCATAGACATGTACCCAGCACAGATGTTCAATCTACTAAATTAAACTTGCACTAGCGTAAAACCTCAAGCAAGCACTCCCCTCCCTCTTTAGGGAGATTTCCCATACGCACCAATGACCGAGCAAGCCCCCATGTGAGCAGATAAATAGCGCTTATACAATGACCACTGCTGCTGGAAACACAGCACAGTGTATTTGTTGAAGCTCACCTGTAGACTTCTACTCCAGTTACATAAATAAGGTATACTGGATCATTTTATAATCAGTCTTTCACAGGTTGCTTATTGGTCAAAAAACGATTACTTCACTTACGAGGCCACAAGTGAGGCTCACTGTTGTCAAAAATCTATAAGACATGCTAATTTTATTCTGCTTCGAGTGCATTCATGAGTAGCTGTTTCGATGTAGTGCCTTTGGCAGATAAATACTATATTTTTTCAATTCCTGAAAATATCCATGTAAAAGACAATATTATTTAGAACTAAGAGACATTGATGCCAAGGAAATTATAGGGGATGTTATTAGAAGTAATTGTAGTAGAAATGTGAAGAAAGCAAAGTGGATGAAAAGGTAACTTGCCACCGGCAGGGACCGAACCTGCGACCTTCGAATAACGCGTCCGATGCTCTAACACTGAGCATCAGTGGCGGTCAACCCCCGTCCACTTTGTAGGGTATATATGAGCATTTAAACGTGGGAGCGCTGACTGACGCTCCCACGTGTGACTGACGCCCTTTCCGTTCTGTCTCTAATTTTCTTCCTCGAAGGTTCGCGTCTATTTGTATTTCAGTAAAATATTTGATACGTGGTGTCTGACTCCGGTGTGGAGGAGTGTTAACACTGCATGCCAAGGAAACGATAAATGTTCGTTTTGCGATGGCTCGAAATCGTGTCACTACTACTTAAGCGATTCAAATACAAAGATGGCAACTGAAAACAGGAGACAGCCCATGCTCTTAGCACATGTGGCTGCAAGCTACTGGCAAATAGACATGTAATTAGTGCACTGCAAAAACAAGGACGCGCACAAAGTCGGAGACAGACACATGAGGAAGGCGATATATTAAGTGGTGGCCTGGGCGAGTTGGTAACTCAATATCGACATAAATGAAGCAAATAAAAGTGTCATAATTAACACAGCAGCACATGAGAGGCCCGAAAGATACACTTGCGTACTGAAAACGGTAAGCGCATCAAAGAAAAGGACAACGAAAACAAACACAAAGAGTGGTACTTCCAACTGGTACTGTGAAATTAACACGCCATATGTGTAGTTTTCTTTGCTATGATGTGGTAACATCCCGTGCCTCAGAACAGAGGCCACTGAAAAATTTTTGCAATTTTGTAGTCTAGCTTATTTCGCTAAATATTGTAAATCTTAACATTTGCACGGAACCAGGATGATAAAGCTAAGATCTCCTGCTATCATGCAGGAAAAGTTTTTTGACCGAGCGCTCTAATGTCGCTCTCGAAGAAAGTGTTTGCGTTTTTTCGAAAACCAGTGGATTTCGTTGTTATCTTCTGACGACCTCCCTATTTTTTTTCAGTTAGGTTTTACCTCTTGACGCACACCATTTTCAGGTCCCATTCCTTGTTGTTTCATTCCTATTCATTTGTGCTGGCTGCTACTTTGAAACCCACGTTAATTTCATGTCACCATTAATTTCATAGTCAATTTTGCCTTCGATAGCATATTCGTGTGCTTGGTCAAAAACTATTCCAGTATGATATCAAGAGATTTTCGCTTCATCGTCCTGCATTTGTGCGAATGTTAACATTTATGACCTTTAGAGAAATAAGCAAGGCTACATGCATAAGAAAAAATTTTTCAATATCATGTGTTCTCAAGCATGCGTTTTACCATGTGATGAGCGAAGAAAACTACATATATGGCGCCTTCGTTTTGCAATAAATATCAGTAGGAAGTAGCTCTCTGTGAGTTTGTTTTCGTTTACCTTGTCTTGGTGCACTTATCAGTTTCAGCATGTCGCTTTAACAACTAGCTCGGACCCGGATTCTCGTGCAACACACTTGCATACCTGCTAATCTGGGGACTTCAATGGTGAAAAAAAGTGGGGTGGGGGGGGGGCGAAACCGGCCCCATAAATTGACATAATAGGTAAGGGGGGGGGGGCGCTGCGACGAACCTTCGCCCCCACAGAAGGGGAACCCTGCGTACGCGGATGCTGTTGCTTGGCTGCTTTTCGTTATTGCTTTTGAGGAATGCAGTAACGTTACATACAGCTAGTAAAGATGTCCAGTAAAGTTCTGAGACGTCAGCGATCGTACTGGTACACGCAATTATAAGGCGCGTGCAATGAAGGGACATAGTTTGCCGTGTTCACCTGACAGCGAGTAGCCCCTTCCTAATCTTAGTACGTACACCCGTCGGCAAAATAAGTCGGGACGCGCGACTGGCGACCACAATCAGATAAAACTGCATCGCCGCGCCGTCTGACGTCTGCCGAAACATCGCAGTGCGCGTCCTTTCACGCTCGCAGCGATGTCTTTGTACGCGCTTGCAGCGCAATAGCTGAATAAATGCAGCGTTTTGCGGTAGGGGCGCTTTCTATGTTCAATCTGTCACGCGCTCAGTTCGACGGGGGCACGGTTGGCGCGAAGCGCGCGGTGCTCCACTTTCACGATTTATAAGATAACATATCTTGTCTCAGTGACAAACCGGTGCCACATATGCAGAATTAGTTCCCTTCTGTGCATGTTTTTTTTTTTTAGTCGTACTGAAATGCGAACGAGGGCACCAAAAACCAACAGACGTCAAGCCGAAAACATGCTTCACTTTACTAGCATACGATTACCAGACAAGGTCCGGCTGCTACGCGTGATCTGTCGATAAATGCGAAGCGAGCGGTGTACTATTTGCCAACGTGCAACCGGCGAACTTTGCGCGCGATAGACTGAACAAAGAAGGCGACGCCTACCGCAAAACGCTACATGTAATCACCTAGCCTGCTGCAAGCTCGTAAAGGAAGACATGGCTACGAGCGTGAAAGGAAGCGCACGCGCACTGCGATGTCTCGTCAGACGTTAAACGGCGCGGCGATGCAGCTTCATCTGATTCTGGTCGCCGCTCGCCCTGTCCCTGACTTATTTTGCCGACGCGTGTACGTTCTTTCGCACGACAGCAAAGTACCATGCATGGCGAACGCCATAGAACAACGTTTAAAAATTTTAGAAACTCTCTCAGTTGTCATCGTTATTTTCTTTATGTATACGTAGAGAAGGCTATATTTCGGGATACTTATCGCCGCGCCTGTACTACCATAGTTCACCGAAATTCAGGAGTCCCGCGGGCAAATCGGGAGAGTTATAGCAGGCATGCACTTGTAGCGCTTCGTTGCTCGCAAGCAGGAAAGCTTACCTTTTCAGCAATAGGACCAAATCCAAAAGCGCTCTCCGAGTGGCTCCCAGCGTACACTTCGTTGAATGCTTGATCGGAAGCGCCACTCAGCTTGCGGCGAGCACTAGCTTCAACGGAAGCCGTTGACAGAGGAGACGCACTGCGCCGCACCGAAGTCGTTGTTCCGTACTTGCCGATCCACTACGGATTCGGAGATTGCAGTGACACGCACTATATCTTTTGTATGCGTGAACTACGTCACCGTGGAAGCCGTCGAAGTACGCATCCAAAAGAAAGCAGGTGAATCGATGAACAATCCGCCACCGTTAGCATGCAGCAAACGCGCACACGACATGTCAACTACAGATTCAAAGGTCGCCTGTTGATGATGATCGTGACGCGCAGTTGCCCCGTGTCCGAAACCGAAAGTCAACGCCTCCGAGATTAATATCACTATACCAGTGAATTGACTTTAGCAGCGCCGTTTTATAATAATCTTTCGAAACAAAAAACCAAGACATATTGTAATATTTTATGTTTAACAACATGTTTGTGCTAGTAGAGCTTTAAAGCGTGTTTTTTTTTTCAGCTACTGCTGACGTGTGCAGGTGGCAAATTCGTAGCCTTCGAGATTCATATTTTTCTTTTTCCGAGTAGAGCGTCGTCGGGGCATTGTTTCGACGAGTTGGAGTTAAAATTTCGTTACCTATGCATAATAGATATAACTATGCATAATAGATATAATAGATATATAATAGTTGTGAGTTTGCGCACCACCTGTCATGTAGTCCCTGTATCGTCCACGTCTCGTCATTCGCAGCGCAACAAGAAATCATGAACCTGTCAATCACAATGCCACAAGTCAGCTGCGGTTTCTCGTTCTTGTGGCACGGGTACATTGTACTAGTGTCGTCTGTGATCGCTCACGCGTACAATGTACGACCCACGAGGGTTCCTCGACAAAAAAAGAAGAAAAAAAGAAAATCAAAAATAAAGCGGCCGCAGAGTGATGCGTCCCATTGGAGAAGTTCACTTGTGGTGCTTAGCGGGTGTGCACCTAGACTAGAGTGTACTAGAACTTTTGAGTGGCGCGAACGGCTGCCTGGGCGCGGGCCTTTCAGCGTGGAAAGGTGCGGTGGCGCTGGCGTCGACCAATCTTCCCGGGCGGATGGCTGGCAGGCGCTCCGCGTACGTGTTGGTACCTCTCCGTCGCGCCGATAGTGCGCCGCCCAGGGCGATCTCCCTCCTTTTTTCTTCCCTGTTATACCTCCTCCTTTTTCATAAACATGCCTGAGCAAAGATTTTTCGATATTATTATTATTATTGAAGTTGGTGCCTACCGCACTTCAGCTTGAAGCGGCGCAGCGCATTTTACAATGTGCCGAACGCTTTTTTTTTATTTCGTACACGTTACACTTTCTTAAGCGAAACGAGCTAGCCGGTACACATCGGAAGGCCAAAAAAAAGAAAAAAAAAAGGAAAGAATATGTTGCACACGGAAGGAAGAACTCTTGGCCCACTCCATGTAGAACACGACAACTGGAATGGAATAAGGGGCGCGTTGCTTCAGGGTTTCGTTCACACATGACAGCAAAAAAAAAAAAAAAAAAAAACGCTTTATTGACGTGGTCTGAATAACAGCAGAGTTTTTTCGAAGCTCCCTTTTATTTTTAAAAGATTGGAATGCATTCATTATAGTAGCCCCTACAAAAATGCAAACATGTTTCTACTGCAGAAAAACGTCTTTAGTAACACTCTAGTGGATGATTTTGAGAGTTTAAAAAATGCAACACCACTGCACAGCAAAAGCAAAGTTGTAGCAGTACACTGCAACTAATAATAATAATTGAGACCATAAAATACAAGGTTTGCATATTTATACAATACAATGATAATAAAAAAGGTTGTCAAAAGCATAAAACATTAGGGCCAGTACACAAACCATAACATAAAACTAAGCAGACTGAACGACAGAGCTAGCTAAGGTCATCTTTTAAAAAATGTATTTAAATAAAATTGTGTTATGGTTGCAAAACCACTTCAAGCGACGCTAAAGTGGAACAGTAAATCGGTTTAGATCGATTAACTTGTCTCTTACAACTCTTTAATGTTTTTAATTTCACCATCATAATTTTATTCATACAGAAAGAAATCAAGGTCAAAGTATTATTTTTAAATTTCTTGTCAGAATCTCCACGCGTGGCATCACAGATTTCGAAGTATTTCTCGTATTCTGAAGGAAAGAATTGTAAACTTAAAGGCTGGTTTGCTTTGTTAAACAAAGTATTAATGAAAACTTACAGACAAAGATGCCAAGGAAAGTATGTGACGTTGCGTACTCAACAAAATTTAAGCTTGGTGTGTTGTCTATGGCACCCTTAGAGGTCAATGTGCTTGATGTTTACTGATAAGGAACTACGTAGGGCCTAGTAGACGCCAACAAAATCTATGTTCGAGTCCGTGGAGCCGGAGTTTTCAGCGTCAAATATGCAGGCAGGTTGGGTAAAATCGTCGGGACTGCATCAGGGGCAAGCGTCGGCGTTCCCCTGGGAATTCGGACTTCAACACCGTTGATAATATGGTCGTAGTCTCTCAGAATAAAATGGGGTTCGAAGTGCAACTCACACACCGCACAATCGGCGTCAAGCGGCCTGTCAAGTCGGTGGAGGTTCCGCTCCCAAAGAAGTCGTCGATCTTCATCCTTTGGGGCCTTAAAAAGGGATAATTTGCGACTTTGTTGCACACGCGGATAACCCGTTGTACAACCGGGCGCGTAATAATGGTTTAGACGCTGTTTTTTGGTCTTTTTTGCGAGCAAAAGCGAGATGCCGCGGCCATGCCGCACAGCCACGCAAAGCAAACCAAACAACCAAACTGGAAGATTGGTCGATGGCAGCGCCACCGCTACTTTCCCCGCAAACGTGGACAGCTGCAAGCAAGGGGAGAGCGTGCCGGTCGCGCCACTCAAAAGTTCTAGTACACTCTAGCTGAGGGTTGGAAAGGCAGCCGCGCTGTTGGCGCGACTTGCATGAGGCGAGGAAAAAAGGTTTTTGCGCTTTCACATAACCTGCCACTCATTGGGGAATATCAGGTCAAAGTGTAAGAGAGGCAAATTGCATGCTACACTCTAAGAAAAAAAACCAGCTCGAGGGGGGGAGTAACGTCAATTTTAGCCCTCAAATCGTGTCGTTAGTCCACCAGAGGACCAATTGTGGTGAAGGGCGTGTCGTGTGCAACTTTGGAGGACTAACGGGAGGACGAATTGCTCACTTATTCCCTCGGGTAGGGGTTGAAGGGAAGAAAAGACGCTTTTTCTGCAGCCCTTGTTGGGAACACGGCTCAGCAGCCTTTGAAAGGTCGACTCTCGGCCAGGTGCACCCTATTGTTCCGAAAGTCGCCTTTCTACTTTGTCGGGGGTGCTGCTTGTACGCGGCGGGGTGCTGAGGGTGTAGGAATGCGGCGAATGCACGTTCAAAGGTTCACTGTACTGATGACAAGGCTCGTCGGCCCGCTTACTGTTGCGATGAAGAAAATAACGCGAGAAAAGATTAATTTGTAGGGTGTTAATGCTGCACCGCCAGTTATGAGGACTTGAAACTTAGTTCACCAATGAGCCTAAAAATGTTTACTAGCGGTGACAATCGTGCAAATGTGACAGACATTTCAGCGCGTATATTGGGTCTCCATCCGCGCCGCACTTTCTTCTTCAGAATCGCTCACTACTGCAGTCACGAGTGCGGTTCGTGTTCGTCACTTGTGATCTTTCTTGCTCTGATTTCGTGGAAAGCGCGTGCCGCTATCTACACAGAATATCAACGCAGCTGTGAAAAAGATACTTCGCTGCATTTGCTGAAATTGTGGACGAGCGTGCAAGTGTGTTTCTGTGGAATGGCTGTTCAATGGACTCAACACCGGAACTTTCCTGCGAAGAAATGGACGCCCCAGCTTACGTGTAAGACTCCTTCGCAGCATCTTTTCTGCAAAGCTTCAAGAATGGAAGCCGTCACCTTGAAGTGTGATCACCATTTTGTGGATTAGCTGGCTCTGCAAACCTCGTGCCTCTGCCAATTCTCAAGGTAAGCTTTTCATTTTCATCGCCTTGGCACATTGGTTTATAAAAAAATATGAAAGCTGAAAAAGCATTGTGCGCGGCATCTTTTAGCATGTTGTATGAGCGTGTGATTTCGTAATCATTGGGGCTTACGTGATTAAGCCGTGCTCTACTACCTATTTTATTTTTATAACAAAAACATTTTTTTGTATTTCTTGCAGGTAAGAACTATCCTCGTTTTTTGAAAGCAGGCGCTACAACAACTAAATGATGGACATTTCGTAGGAATTAAGATATATGTTAATATATTCGTGTTTTCCTTTTCTTTTTTTGGAACACTTGATAGAACACCGAGGGTCATCTGCAACTTACGCCAGGAAGAAATCAAAACCGTTGGCGATCTGTTTCACTGCTCCTTGCGTATGCAGTGTCATTCACAGGACTTCTCTTCCCGTGTCCTAATTTGCCGCTTCTCGCCAAGTGTTTACCTTGTTGAAGGTGTTTCGAAGAATTGAAAGGTCACCGTGCAACTAAAAATACGCGATAGGGAAAGTCTTGAAGCTGGTATACATAATTTCATTCAAGTTTGAGAAAGCAAATTAGAATATGATCAGCATTATGGCTTGCAAGTGCTTAAAGGGATCAATTGAAAGTAGTTAACGCATATAAATGGGGCACCGCTTCCAAACCGCACTAGTTAAGTATCATTCTTTCACGAAATGTCACCAATAGCCTCCGTTCCTGATCGCGCGAGAACTTAGCCATCATTTGTGACCATTGCAAAACACGCTTGCATACTAGACGCTTTTGACTGGACGCAATAGTGGTTAAATATTCAGTTCCCTGAGTGTTTCAATTGAAACTCGGTAAATACAGTCAATAGCTGGTCAACAATTCATTTTTGACTTGCTCAGAACACGTCTAATTGACTCTCAAAAGGACATTTTTCAATAAAAACACGGCGTCCAATAGACTTGTTACACTCAGTAGAAAAAGTGAATGAACGCCTAATTTAAAGACAGTGCGTTGTGTGGACAAAACTCAATGCGTTAACTAAATTTATGTAGGCGTTTTTTTAAGGTCTGGATGCTTCACCTCTCTAGTGAAATAGCCGATAGTTTTGCAGCGCGTTTTTCTCCCTCAGTAGTGCGGCTTCGACTCGCGCGTTCGAGAGGATTTTACTTGATCTTCCTTTCGTAGTTCCAAGTGTGAACGAGATGCCGATCTCATTTTGAGATCGCAGAGTACGCAACGATCCACCGGGAAACTGCTGTTTCGAAAGATGCGCCCTGACAAACTTGATCAAGGCGTAAATACGGTCGGCGACTGCACACACCTGGTAAATAGCTAGTAAACAATGGACACTAAGAGGAATTGCTTGTAATTTTTTTCCTGACATCCTTCTCCATATCAGCGAAGATGATGTGGGTATTCTTACTAGACTCCGGTACACTTGGGGTCAGGAGGTCTTTGGAAGAGCATATGAGTGGGCGTGTTTGTAATTCATGTTTCACTTTTTAGCGCACAAACAAAGAAGGACGAAAAGCGACACGGACACAGCACTGGGCCTTCAACTGGGCGAGCAAGACTCACCGGTCGTTTGACCTGTTGTGCTGCTTCATCAAGGTGAACAGCAGCCGACGGCCAGTACCGCTGATGCGCGTGGCGCACTGTTCGGGGAAAAGAAATGTTTCTAGCCCTGAATTGATCTCTCCAATTTTTCGTTCCTACACACATACATGGATTTAGTGCTGAGTAAAGCGCAGATGACCTAAGCTATCATGTCAGTCTGGTGAGGATTACCAGGTCATTCCCAGGGGAATGATTAGCGGACTACTCGTTAGTCCCTTAAAAATTGTTCAAATGGATTAACAATTTATCCGGAAGGAGTAACATTCACTCTCCCAGGGATAATTTCTCGGGATCCACAGTTTGTCCTCACGAGAGTAACATTTGTTCTGTCAGGGAGCATTTGCGAAAATCAACTGTTAGTCCTTACAGGAGTAACCATTAGTCCTCACAGGAGCAACCCTTAGTCCCCTTGCAGTTATTCCTTCAAGGACTAACTGTTTATCCCCTTGCAGTTCATCCCCAAAAGGACTATTGGTTGTGGCAAATCAGTTTAACCCCAAAAGGGCTAACCTCCCTACCTCTGCAGGCAGGCATCCTACACTTTAACAAGATTGTCTGTTGGCCGAATTAGCACTTAGCCGCTGGTCCTGTCATTGTGTTCCTCCTTTTATGTGCATCCTAATTCGCGGATAAGTTATGTCTTTAAGGCCTCATACAACTTCCGCGTTTGTGGTTTTTGTTCCCCATAGCACCACAGCGCTTGCTACTTTACCTGAATAGCACTTCCTTGTGCAACGCCGCTCCTAGTGATCTTACGTGCGTTGTTTGACCAAAGTAAAAGATTTCATACATGAACGGCACATATTAGTGCTGCGGTCACCAGTTGATCATGAAATACTGGAGTTTCAATGCCTAGGAAACCTTGTCTTCCCGCCCATTTGCCTGAAGATTAAATATGCGAAGCAAGCGGGGATTACTCGTTATCGAAGTCTTCAGGTATGCTATAGCAAGCCCATGTCGTTTCATAGACGTAATATTTTGTGCCCGCTAACATGTCCATAGTAGGCTTTCTACTGACAGGGACAGCCATAGCAGGATATTATAAGATCATTTGATCGCTGCGACGACCTCATAAGGCAATGTCGTTCTAGTGCAGCGTTGACACAATAATATGGAAAGCATAAAATTCGCGGGGTTCCTTATAAGACAGCTGACGGCTTGAAAGCGAAAGATAATAATTATGGCAGTGTTGGTATCCACCCTAGGAGATTAGCCAAGAATTGTACGCGTGAACTAGAAAAACATATTTGACATATAAAATTGTGATAGAATAGGAAAAGTAACAAAAAAATTCTGACAACGAATTGACGGCAATTATTGTGCGCTTGGAAAAAATCAAACTACTCAGATTAATAGCCAACATAACGAGGAATGAAAAGGAAAACTTGAATATCACACAACTTCTCTCTTTTGCTACATTCAATGCCAGTTTCTTCATCTACTTATTCACTTTGATCTTGTACTTTTTTTTTTTTTAGTCGCCAGTATTGATCCTTACCACTCCTCCTAAAGCTTTTTGAATATCACGTTGTGCTACACTGCCTCCGAGACCAGTGCAGATTTCACCAAGTGGCGATGTCATGTAATTAGGTCGTCATATGTCATGGCTACATCGAAAACTACGGCCACCTGTGACGTCCTCGTGACGTCACACATTCACACCTCGTGTGATTGATCTCGTAATTTCGCATGACGTCATTTATTGTTTGTGCCATTTATGTTATCACTGGCGGTCACTTTTCCCTTTTTTGGTGACGCGCAAAGCTTTCGCCTTAACCTCGATGTAAATGTTAGTCTTGTGCCGCCGGCCCAGAGACGCGAAGTGAGCACGTTACACCCCTAGAGACTCCATGCTGAAAACAACCTTTATTTGGGCGAACATTATTTATATGCAGGCCTGGGGCACCATCTGTAGCGCCTGACGTGTGCCACGTGTGCAGTGCTGTCTGTTGGGAACTCACAACAGTACATTAAGGTTCTCGAAATTCCTGCCACTGATTTCCCTATAATCTCGATTTGTTCCAACAGCGCTCATTTTATACAAAGCGGTGCAGTGCAAGTCAAGACAGGAGGATGACGAAGCGAAGACAAGCGTTATTTAGCGTTAAGGCACACCGACTAGCTGAAACCACTAAACGTCATTATAAAAATCAGTAAACAGGGGTTTGTGTGCTCGAGCCGACGTTTAGACAAGTGGACTTGTCTTCCTCAAGGCTAGAACTGATTCAGTTCTAGCCTTGAGGAAGACAAGTCCACTTGTCTAAACGTGGGCTCGAGCACACAACCCTGTTTACAGATTTTTCCATCGCAAGCTTCCATCTTCCCCGTCCTTTCGTTTTTAAACGTCAATGTGTCATTTTACACGCGCCGGTAAAACGCTTTGAAAGAAATCATCGTTGAGGACGTATTTTATACAAGCCGAGGCTTCTGCGTTTGTTCTCGCTGCTCAATATTACCATAACGGAGTTAATTATTCATTGATAATAATGTCAATAAACAGCAAACAATACGACCATCAAATATAAAAGAATGGACCAAGTCTGTTGACAAGTGCCAAACAGCAAGACACACAAAATAAAGTGCGCGCCTTGCACTTCTAGCGCAAGGCTGGAACCACTGAGAGGCCATTTCATGATGACAGGACCAGCGGCTAA
>JALIZH010023616.1:0-25810 GCA_030522465.1 Rhipicephalus appendiculatus | reverse complement strand
GTTGCGGCCACTTCACGCTACTTCATTATTACGACTATTGAACTTGTCGGCTGCTTGCCCAGTCTGCAGCGCCTTAATTGAAGAGCAACATCATGCTGAAGGAAACACAGTGCGACATCATATTGCATGGGTAATTAATGAATACTAGAATGCAAATATAGGTGAAATCAGGCTGACGAGCACACGTAAAAGTAATCTGTGAAGACATCCTTACACGACTGCTAAAAAGTGGAGTATTGATTTAAAAAGAATTATGCATTACACTTGTCGCGTTGGAAAGATGACCTGCAAGTAAAGAAACAAAAAAAAAGAGAGAAAAATGAAGACAAGTTAGAAGGAAAGAAAAAGTGGTGGTGCTCGTGGCCGTCGAGGTGGCTGCAGCGGCAGTGAAGGCTGGGAAGCTCTAGGCACAACGGCAGCCAGGAGATGCTCAAGTGTGCCTCCAATGCATTCGGTAGCCGAACACAAGCCCTCGACTTCATCGACAAGCTCCCGACGGTGCTGCTAGACAAAATCACGTAATGTATTGACCCTGTAAAGCAAGAGCATGTACAGGAACACAACTGATGATCCACCTGTTTGAGTCTGGCAGGCAGCAATAACTTATAATCAATTTGGACGAAAAAGTTGATTAATAAGAAGAAAATAGGCAACCTTTTTTTGTTTGTACATTTATAACACAGCCAAACCACAAGAAGTCAAACAGATTTGAAGTGTTGGTTTCACTTGTTTTTGCGGCACGAACTTGTGCCACGGCTTCTTCCAAACCTTGGCACAAGCACTTGTTAACCCCGCGGTCTGCTGCAAGCGATGGGCTCGCCACCGACGCGCGTAGCGACCTTGCGGCAGTGGTAGACAAGCCAGCGCTTGACCGTTTTTACGGCCGGATACAGTGCATCGGGCACAATGACAACTGTACACAGTGCTGCTCTGTCCACAGCACTCGTAACTTGGCGAAGAAAACTCAGTTCTACTCGATACGCACCAAAAACAGGCCCGCCCCTGCTGGGTCACCCTAACAGGTGGCTTCGTAAATTTTTTACCCTTTTCTTTTTCGAGTTCTCGCTGCGATGCGGTAAACCAATGCAGCATATATCGGCTACAAGAATTATGCGTATCAAATTTATTCGTTAAATAATCGCAAATAAAACACCGTGGCGTGCATGTTAACAAAAATTTTTTCCGCAACAAGTTTCTTCTGCGCAAGTTCGATTAAGCAGAAATGTTCGTAAAATACCGTGGATAAATGAATGCGCACTTCCATGTATGCATCGTGCGCTGTAACGACGCTCGCTCAGGCACGATCGTTCTCGAAATTAAAAGGTGTTGCTTACCTGTTATTAGACGACAGAAGTGCAGACTTCTCCTGTTCACACATTCTTGTTTTCGTTTTCTTTTTTTGCGTTAACTGTAAGAACAAGAGCAAAGTAAACATAACGCGATAACGGCATGGTTGGCATTGTTTACTCACCTTGCGGCTAGAATTTCATGTTTTCCTCGTTCTTCGAAGCTTCCGATATTTTTCTGCGACGAAAATACTCTCCGGTAGTCGCGATCACATTCTTCTCGCAGCATTATTAGCGATAGAACGCGGCTCGCAGAGACGATCAGCTGTTCTTTTTTTTGCCCCACAGTGGCTATCTCAAGTGACTTGGATTGGATGCCTGAGCGACTCATATGTGGCTACAAATCTCAAAATACGTGTGTTTTGCGTTTAAATTGCAATACGCTTCATTCACGGTAGCACTAGAAGCTTATAAAACAAATTTATTCTCATTTGCGTAGGATTGTTTCTTTGTCACACGCTCCCGGACGAAATAAATCGAATATACGGCCCCTTTGCGGCCCTCGGCCAGAAAGTCGCTAAAGCCCCTAAATTTTCCCCCCTGAAAATACCTTGAAAATACTAGGGATTTCCCCAGAATTCTTACGTAAAAACGCCAACTGCCGCACTTGTATTGCTCCACAAGCTATGGGCGGCTACGAGCGCTTTTCATTGGCCAAATTCGAAAAACGTCGCGGCTTCCGGCATGGGCGGTGCCTGAAACGTGACGTAACAGGGAAAACGGAATACGGAATACGGAATAGAAGTACGTTATACGGCCACTGACCACTGGCCAAGCGCGAAAAGCACGAAACGCATTGTCATCGGAAAAGGCGTCGTTCGCGATTACTGCCCTGTGCGAGCGGCTGAGAACATCCTTCCAAATCTGCGCTTGTTGCTGCTAGAGACGCCTTCATGAGTTACGTCTGCACGGAGCCTATATGCATTGTCAGCGCCATATGACGGAGCCAAGTTGCGAACAGAACGAGGGTAAGCGCGCGCCCACAGAACACGCTCAGCTGGACCCGTCTTCTTCTAAGATGTTCCTTCTTAAGAACGTCACGCCATTTAGAGCACTTCAGACGATCCGTGTTCCCCGTGTTGTATTGAAATTTTGTTCCTCGATTGCTTGCTGAAACATTCACTTCCGGAATATAAGGTACGAGGAAAGCCATTCGCCTACCCACGCTGCATGTTCGTCTCAAGTGCGCTGACAAGGACTAGACCTCGCACAAATGTTTTGAGCCATAAAGTTTCATAATAGTATACCAGAGCGAAATCTGGTGCTAGTGTCTACGGCAGCTGCATGGCATATCATGTCGCTAGCGCCGCGATTTTGAATTCCGGCAGCGTAATTTGCTCCGGAATTCTTTGAGAACTTCAAGTTTCCGAAATACGGGACGCAAAAAACGGTACCGTGAGACGGTACCGCTCCTCCTTTCCCGGTCATTGACCCTTTGCCGGTGAAGGCACCCCCAACATTACACAAGCTATCCCAAAAGTTACTCTGGGGTTGTCACGCCTCATTGTTGTCAACCTACGCATTGTTGACAAAAATCCTGTCGTTCGCAGGACCATGGCCTCCGAGATTAGCCGGCGGTGCGCCGCCGGCTGATCTCGGAGGCCATGGCAGGACGCAGGGTCACTCACCAAGCTCGGCCAGGTTAGAGTGTACTAGAATATTTTCAGTGGCGCGACCCGCCGTCGTGGAGAGGGCCGCCGCGCGCGGAGAGTTGGCGGTGGCGCTGTAGTCAACCGCACTTGAACTTCGCCTCTCGCGCTTGCTTGGAGCCTGTCGCGCAGAGCGTTGCCGACACGCACAGAAATATGGCTCATGCTCGTCTAGTGTTCTGTCTTTGCTTCCGTTCGAAAACATACACCGTTAATTTCTAAATGAATGCATAGGGGTGAGTAAAGTGCACTTTTATTACCCCGCCGACATTTGTACGCGCGATCATGTAGAGGTTCCTGTGCGCGACGTCACGTCAATTTTTACATACAAAACGAGTTACGTCCAGTTATAATTGCCTTTCTCTGCAACGCGTGCCGTGACCGCTTGCGTAGCTTTCGTTCACGTCGTCAGCGCATCTCAGTTGCCTAAGTGATTTATAGTAATGCCATAGCGGTATTTCCTACAAGTGCACTTCCCATTCAAGTATCCAGTAATGAATAATCCTTTCACACGCGCTGCAAACACCGCAGGTAAACTTCGTGCACTGCTACCCAGTCTCAAAGCTGTAATGCACCACAAATGTAAATGCGCAGGAAACAGAGCGACATATTTTATTTACAAATATATTTTTGGGAGATAGAAAAAGTCTGTACAGAAGAATTTTGCTCTCAGCGTCTGCTGTTCGAAGCTTGGAGTTTGTGCACATTGCTCTATGTAGATTTTAGCATTCGTCGCATGAGGAGTGAATTTCTTGTTTTCAAAGGCCTGCGGAGGAACTTGTATAGCAATGGCTCCGCAGGGGAGAATTCAATCATTTATTCAAATACCTGAGAAAATGCGACTCACTCCTTCGTTATGCTTATTTTAAAATGATACATTTGGTCCTGGAGGCACAATTGCTATGTAGATTTAAAGAATCTGTACTGTACGACATTTAATAAAATATCGATGCACATTCCAATCACTTGTCCGCCGCGATGGAGCAGAGGTTATGGTCCTCAGCTGCTGACCCGAAGGTCACGGGTTCGATCCGCGGAGGTCACATTTCGATGAAGGCGAAATGGTAGGGGCCCATGTACTGTGCGATGTTAGTGCACATTAAAGATGACAAGGGGCTTGTATTTTCCGGAGCCCTCCACTACGGCATCTCTCATAATCATATCGTGGTTTTGGGACGTTAAACCCCAGATATTATTATCATTTAGCGATCTCCCTGAGCAGTTGAGACTGAAGAGGGCTCTTTTCCTTGAGCACATTTGTGAATTCATATGCAGGCACAAACGACGCATACCCTGTTCCACAACGCAGGGGGGATTCTTGCAGCTCGTTGCACGAGCGTCGCTTCTCATGCGATGGTCCAACGACACCTATCAATCAACTTTTCTAACGCGCACACACACACACACAGACACACACGCACACACCCCGCACTCAACACTACCTGGACTTAGCAATAAAAAATAGCACGGCTCTTTCAATAGCGATTTCATTTTTCCAGGAGTCAAGTGCACATAAAAAAATTGGTAACTCGTGCGGTGTCATTAACTTGGACAGAAGCGCTATTATTAGTGTCGAAGGTCCGCCAACGTAGTGAGCACCTGCATCGTGCTCTGAGTCTTCCACCTCAGTTCTTTTGTTGTCATCTAGGAAAGTAAAAAGAAAAAAAAGTCAGCTGTACGATGGCGCTATTCTTTCCGCGGGTGTTTCCTTTTACCTCGGTGTTGGTGTCTTAATTCACACTCAGGTACGAAAGCAAGTTCGGCGTTCCTCTAGGTATTCGCACTTCGGCCGCGCTCACGATTAGTACACTGTATATCTCTTAAGACAAAACGGGGCCCGAAATGTAACTAGCATACTGCGCAGTCCACGTCCAGTGGCTTGTTCAACCTCCGCAGGTCTCTCCACTGAAGCATTCGTGGCTCTTTATCTGCATGGTCATTGAAACGAGCCATTTTAAAAACCCGAGCCAGTGTTCATAAAAATGTGTTACGATAATAATATCTGGGGTTTAACGTCCCAAAGACCACGATATGATTATGAGAGACGCCGTAGTGGAGGGCTCCGGAAATTTTGACCATCTGGTGTTCTTTAACGTGCACTGACATCGCACAGTACACGGGTCTCTACCATTTCGCCTCCGTCGAAATGCGACCGCCACGGCCGGGATCGAACCCGCGACCTTCGGGTTAGCAGCCGAGCACCCTAGCCACTGTTCCACCGTGGCGGACAAACATGTGTTACGATAAAAATGTTCTTAAGGAAATATTTGCCAATCTTGCTGCTCGACATATCATTGCGATGCCGTCCCGCAATGGATGGATGGATGGTAAAACTTTATTATAGTCCTGAGAGACGCGACTAGCGCGCAGTGGGCTTCTCCTCGTTGGAACGGGCAGGCTAAGCCTGACCGCCGCATCGTGGGCTCTCTGGACGGCCCAAAGCTGATCCCCCCTTGTTGGGGCTTCTGATGGCGGAGCTCCACTTGGCTGGGTCGGCTTGTTCACTGCCCAGTAACGAGGGGCATCGCCAGAGCATATGCTCTAAGTTAGCTACTTCCCCACAACGGGGACACGAGCTTCTAGTGTAAGTATCCGGGTAAATTTTGTGAAATAAGGCCAGATTTGGATATGAATCAGTCTGCAGGAGTCTAAGCGTCATGGCCTGGGCTCTGTGTAGTTTTCTGTGAGGAGGGGGGGTAAATCCTCCTGGCAAAAAGCAATTACGAAAGGGAAGTTTTCCGCATTTGTTCAGTCCACGCGCAATAAGCCTTGCATCCTGGCACGTAGTAATGATACAGCTGTTGCTTCGGAGGCATAGCAGGAGCTGTGCAGATCAGGATAGATTTTTCCAACGCGAATATTCACCGGGCACGAACCATGACAACCGCGGAGCGAGCGGGCGCTTTTCAAGTGCCGGCGATGACAGCGCCGCCGCAATTTTCCGCGCGAGAGGGGTCAGCGGCTAACAATAGAACCGGTCTCCGTTCGCGCCACTCAAAACTTCTAGTACACTCTAGCCAGGTTGCGCTGCGGCGCGCGCGTTTCACCGCCTTTCTTGCTAAAACCGGTCGCTCGTCCCCCCCGCTCCCGCCTTGCGGCTGCGCTGTGTCGGCACGCTCACGCGTCAGCACGTGCACGCGCTGTCGTCTGCTCGCCTTGCACGTGCAGCCTCACGTGTCGCTTGCTCCAAAGGCTTAGAAAGATGTCAGAGATCGAAAAAAGCATTCTCACGGTGTGAATCTCATCAGAGGAGAGCGGTTGATCGACAACTTTTGCGAAGCCAGGTCGTCAAGGGTGATCCTGTTTAGTGAGCGCTACGAGCGTGTCCATGGTGAACGGCCACATTTCTATGACATGAATAGTGAGGTGACTGCACGAATTCTATATTTATGTTACCGGTAAAACGCACAATCATTGTGGCAATCGTGTCTGCTGTCAGTAGACAACCACCGTGCTTTCGCGTGCGTTTGTGTAGCGTTCGGCTTTCGATTGCTTGGATGCCAAGTTCGTCGCGCGGCTTAAAATTTATTATGGGCTCAGTGTGAAAGAATAAATTTGTCTGCCCTGTTCAGTCGCTGGCACCATTGCAATGCGCACTGTTCAGTTTCCTGGGAGTTTCACTTTTGCAGAAGTTTGCGTCGCGTGATAACAACGTCGTATCGTAACTTTATTGCCACTTGGGATTTTTTACAGTTCCCTTTGACAGCATAACGATGCGCGCAAAAAAAAAAAAAATCTGTTATGCCCACTTTCACCATGCATGTTTCCTTCAGCGGCGTGTTTCATTTCGGATAATATTGTCACGTGGTCGTGACGTTGACGATGGCAGTAGGCAGTAGTCCAAGATGAAACACTTTATTTGGGCCGTACTTGTGGCCGGTAAACTGAAGGTGAGATTACAGCAATAAACGCTGGCACTGATAGCGGCGAACAGAGCGTCGGCCGTCGATCAACTGACAAGCGGGGAAGCGTGTCGGCATTTATACGTTCGTCATAGAATATTCCAGTCTTATCACTGGTTGTCGCGTAAGCTCTGGAATGAGCTCGAGTGTTCGCGTCTTGCGCGCAATCTTAACAAAACGATCTACAATAAATGCGAAGCTTCTAGAAAAATGAGGCGCGGTTTGCGCTGAGCATTGCTGACAGCCTTTGAGGCTGTCAATAACCGAATAGACCGAATAGAGCGAAGTGAAAATAAGAAACGCGCGTGGCAATGCCCCCCCTCTGAAAAAGCATCGTCCCGATGCTTAAAACAGAACACCGGGAAAAAAAATGCATGCAACAATAAATCACAACAACAAAAAAAGAAAGTACAATAATAAAGCAATAAGTGAAGTCCTCAGGTCCGCTAACGCGCGTAATATGGCTTGAGGCGCAAGACATGGACGACTTCAGGTCGCGCACGGCGCCGTTGAGAGTTAGTAATACCGTCCGGGACGACTTCGTAGTCCAGAGCACCGAGACGTCGAAGCACCTTGTAGGGCCCGAAGTATCGCCGAAGAAGTTTTTCACTGAGTCCACGTCGGCGTATCGGAGTCCACACCCAAACGCGGTCGCCGGGCTGGTATTCCACAAAGTGTCGTCGAAGATTGTAACGGCGGCTGTCGGTCGTCTGCTGATTCTTGATGCGCAGGCGGGCGAGTTGTCGGGCTTCTTCAGCGCGCTGAAGGTACACGGTGACGTCGAGGTTTTCTTCGTCAGCGACGTTGGGCAGTATGGCGTCGAGTGTCGTTGCCGGGTTCCTTCCGTGGACCAACTTGTATGGCATCATCAGCGTCGTTTCTTGCACAGCCGTGTTGTACGCGAAGGTCACGTACGGAAGGATGGCGTCCCACATCTTGTGTTCGACGTCGACGTACATGGCCAGCATGTCGACGATGGTCTTATTTAGGCGCTCGGTCAAGCCGTTGGTCTGTGGGTGGTACGTGGTGGTCCGGCGGTGGCTTGTGTGGCTGTATCCCAAAATCGCCTGGGTTAGGTCAGCCGTAAGCGCCGTACCTCTGTCGGTCATGAGAACCTCTGGGGCGCCGTGTCGAATGACGATGTTCTCAACGAAGAACTTGGCTACCTCGGCGGCACTGCCTTTAGGCAGGGCCTTTGTTTCGTCGTAGCGGGTGAGGTAGTCGGTAGCCACGACGATCCATTTATTTCCGCAAGTCGACGTTGGGAACGGCCCCAGGAGGTCCATCCCGATCTGCTGGAACGGTCGCCGAGGAGGCTTGATCGGCTGGAGGAAGCTTGCTCGTCTTGTGGCCGGTGTCTTCCGTCGCTGACAGTCTCGGCACGTCCTTACGTAGCGGGCGACGTCGGCGGCAAGGCGCGGCCAGTAGTACTTTTCCTGTACTCTTGCGAGTGTGCGGGAAAGTCCGAGGTGTCCAGCCGTCGGGTCGTCGTGTAGTGCCTGGGGGACTTCTGGACGCATTGCTGAAGGCACTCCGAGAAGGTAGTTGGCTCGAAGCGGCGAGAAATTCTTCTTTATGAGAACGCTGTTTCGCAGGAGAAACGATGAGAGTCCTCGCTTGAATGCCTTCGGAACAATGGCTGTCTTGCCTTCGAGGTACTCCATAAAGTCCCTGAGTTCCGAGTCAGCTCGCTGGCGTTCGGCGAAGTCGTGGGTACTTATGGTTCCCAAGAAGAAGTCATCCTCGTGGTCGTCCTGCGGCAGCGGGTCGACGGGGGCGCGAGGCAAGCAGTCGGCGTCAGAGTGTTTTCGTCCGGACTTGTCAACGACGGTGATGTCGAATTCTTGAAGCCTTAGACTCCATCTTGCTGAACGACCTGAGGGGTCCTGCAAGTTAGCTAGCCAACACAAGGCGTGGTGGCCGCTCACAACTTTGAAGGGCCTGCCATAGAGGTAGGGGCGAAACTTTGACGTAGCCCAGATGATGGCGAGGCACTCCTTTTCTGTTGTGGAATAGTTGGCCTCTGCCTTGGATAGTGACCGGCTAGCATAACTGATGACCCTTTCCAGTCCGTCCGTCCTCTGCACAAGGACGGCGCCGAGTTCCACACTGCTTGCGTCGGTGTGCACTTCTGTTTCGGAGTGTTTGTCGAAATGCGCAAGTAACGGAGGCGTTTGTAGGCGTCGTTTTAGTTCTTGAAATGCTTCCTCCTGCGGCGTTTCCCATTTGAACTCGACGTCAGTCCTGGTAAGGTCAGTGAGTAGCTCGGCGATGCGGGCAAAGTTTTTGACGAGCCGCCTGTAGTAGGCGCACAGACCTAGAAGTCGACGCACGGCCTTCTTGTCGGCAGGTGGCGGGAACGTAGCAATGGCGGCTGTCTTCTGAGGGTCCAGGCGTACTCCGGACTTGCTTATCACGTGGCCCAAGAACAAGAGTTCCTCGTAGCCGAAGCGGCACCTTTGAGGCTTCAGGGTGAGTCCGGAGGTCTTGATTGCTTGAAATACAGCTTCAAGGCACCGCAGGTGTTCGTCGAAGTTCGAGGAAAACACAGCGACGTCGTCCAAGTACACAAGGCAAGTCTGCCACTTCAAACCGGCCAGTGCGGTATCCATAACGCTTTGGAAGGTCGCGGGGGCCGAGCCAAGACCAAAAGGCATTACCTTGAACTCGAACAGGCCGTCTGGAGTTATGAAAGCAGTTTTTTCTCGGTCTCTCTCGTCGACTTCGATTTGCCAGTAGCCCGTCTTGAGGTCCATCGACGAAAAGTACTTTGCGTTGTGGAGTAGATCCAGGGCGTCATCTATCCGTGGGAGGGTGTACACGTCCTTCTTCGTGAGCTTGTTCAGGCGACGATAGTCGACGCAGAAACGTAGCGTCCCGTCCTTCGTCTTCACCAACACCACGGGAGACGCCCAGAGACTCTTGGACGGCTGGATTATGTCGTCGCGTAGCATTTCGTCGACCTGCTTCTTTACGGCTTCGCGTTCTCGCGTCTAAATTCGATACGGGCTCTGACGGACTGGTCGGGTACTTTCTTCGGTTATGATACGATGTTTGGCGACTGGGGTCCGACGAATTCTTGACGACGATGAGAAGCAGCCCTTGAATTGCAGGAGTAGATTTTTGAGCCGGTCTTGCTTCTGTTTTGGGAGGCTGGGTTTGACGTTGAAATCTGTTTCGGGACCTCGATTCGTCGAAGAATGTTCGGCAGTGTGGGAGAGGGCGAAAGCATTGCTGGTGTCTACGAATTTCTCGATGTAGGTGACCGTCGTACCAATGTTGAGGTGCCTATATTCGTGGCTGAAGTTTGTCAGCAGTACCTTTGCTTTACCGTCCCGCAACTCGGCGATGCCTCTTGCGACGCAAATCTGACGGTTCATTAGCAGGTGCTGATCGCCCTCGACCACGCCTTCAAGGTTAGCGTGTATTTCGGTGCCGATGGAAATGACGACGCTGGAGAGAGGCGGAACGGTGACCTGCTCTTCTATTACATTCAAGGCATGATTCTCCGGCGTCGCGTGGGGCGGCAACGCTTTTTCTGAAGTCAGTGTTATCGACTCAGACCTCAGGTCGATGACGGCGCCGTGTTGACTTAGGAAGTCCATCCCCAGTATCACATCCCTGGAGCAGTGCTGCAGAATTAGAAAGCTAGCGGGATAAGTCCGGTTATTGATGGTGACTCTTGCTGTGCAAACACCGGCCGGCTTTATTAGATGACCCCCAGCGGTCTGGATTTCAGGGCCTTGCCAAGCAGTTTTCACTTTCTTCAACTTCGTCGCGAAAGGCCCACTGACGACGGAATAGTCGGCTCCAGTGTCGACGAGAGCGGTGACGGTGTGGCCGTCGAATATTACGTCGAGGTCGCTGGTTCGTCGTCGTGCGTTGCGGTTGGGTCGCGGCGTCGGATCACGGCTGAGTCGAAATGTTGCGGTGCTTCCATGCTGCGTCCTCAGGTTTTCTTTGGTGCGCGAGGTTTCGTCGGCAGGGCTTCGTCTGCTTCGCGTCGTGTTGCGCAGGTCTCGTCGCGTTGTCGTCATCGGCGGCCGCGGAGGATATTCGGCATTTCGTCGTACAGCAACCGCACCTCCTTCGGTTGCTGCCCTTAGTTTCCAAGATACGGGCTAGGCGACCGGCCCCGGTTTGGGCCAGTGTTCTGCCGGCGGTGCGGTGACATGTAGAGGCCGGGCGACGGCGAGCGGGAAGGTCGTCGTTCTTGCCACTGTGTTCCGGTGAGGTAGTCGTCGATGTCGCGAGGCCGTTCGCCTGACTGCGGACGCGGCGCGTTGACGGCGAATCCGCGTAGCCCGATCTGTCGGTACTGGCAGCGGCGGTACATGTGGCCGGCCTCCCCGCAGTGGTAGCAGAGCGGGCGGTTGTCAGGGGCGCGCCAAACGTCCGTCTTCCTTGGCGCGTAGCGCGGCGCATAGCGCTGGCCGACAGGAACACGATAGGACGTCGGTGATGGTGGCGGCGGCGGCGTCTGGCGGCCGAACTGCGACGATGCCTGTCTTGACGTTGTCGCCGACCGGGCATGGGACGGCGGACTGCAGCAGCGTAGGTCATGGCCTCCGGATGAGGCCGCTGTGGTTCTGGAATTCCGAGGGATTGATGAACTTCCTCGCGGACATTGTCGGAGATCGAGTGCACTTGAGGCTGCGGCGAAGGTAACAGCTTGGGCAGCTCCTCCCGCACGATTGCTTGGATGGTCTCGCGCAGGTCGTTGGTGCTGAGGGCATGAGCTTCGGCGCAGTTGGTTGTTGAAGAGTGGCGGTTGTACTGCCTTGTCCGCATCTCAAGTGCCTTTTCGATTGTCGTGGCCTCGGTAAGGAATTCGTCGACAGTCTTGGGTGGGTTGCGGACAAGTCCCGCAAACAGCTCTTGCTTGACATCTCGCATTAGGAACCGGAGCTTCTTCTCCTCAGCCATGGCGGGGTCGGCGTGCCGGAACAGTCGATTCATCTCTTCCGTGTAGATGGCGACCCTTTTCTTTGGGCAGCTGCACACGGGTCTCCAGCATAGCTGCGGCCCGTTCCTTGCGGACCACGATGGTGAACGTGCTTAGGAACGTCGTCCGAAAGAGATCCCATGTTTGTAACGTGGATTCTCGGTTCTCGAACCACGTCCTCGCGGCGTCTTCTACGTAGAAGTAGGCGCGGCGCAGCTTTTCGTCGGAGTCCCAGTTGTTGAAAGCCGCGACTCGTTCATACTTCTCTAGCCAGGTCTCTGGGTCCTCACTTGGCGATCCATGGAAAGTCGGTGGCTCTCTCGGTGGCTGGATCACGATCGTTGCAGGGGACGCAGCGGCCGTCATCGTGCCTGTCGTTTTCGTCGCCATGGCTCTGGGCTTGTCCGGTAGTAGTCCGTGCTGTGGGGACAGTCCTTTCAGTCTGCGGCTGACTCGACTGTCCGTGGTAGGGTAGGTGTCTTCGTCACGATTTGGGCTGGGTTCACGGCTTGACGGGGGCGTCAGGTACATGAAAGAAGCCACACCTCCCCCAGATGTCACGTGGTCGTGACGTTTACGAAGGCAGTAGGCAGTAGTCCAAGATGAAACACTTTATTTGGTCCAAGATGAAACACTAACTTGTGGCCGGTAAACTGAAGGTGAGATTACAGCAATAAACGATGACACTTATAGTGGCGAACAGAGCGTCGGCCGTCGATCAACTGACAAGCGGGGAATCGTGTCTGCATTTATACGTTTGTCATAGAATATTCCAGTCTTATCACTGGTTGTCGCGTAACCTCTGGAATAAGCTAGAGTGTTTGCGTCTTGCGCGCAATCTTAACAAAACGATCTACAGTAATCGCGAAGCTTCTAGAACAATGGGGCATGGTTGGCGCTGAGCATTGCTGACAGTCTTTGAGGGCGAAGAACCGAGTAGAGCAAAGTGAAAATAAGAAACGCGCGTGGCAATATCCACGCCTGATCAGGAATCTGTGAACTGATTGGAATGTCGTTTCGGTTGTTTTCACAGCTCACTTGGTCATCGTGATACTATACAATATCCACTGGGATCACGCATGTTTATGGTTACGCCGAGATTTGCCCCTGATAACCGCGTCTGATTTCGCGAAACCATCGAACATTTTATTGCAGCCTCGTTTTTTTTTCAGCATAATTTTTTACGTGCCAAAACCATGATATCATTATGAGGCACACCGTGGTGGGAGACTTCGGATTAATTTTGGGCACCTGGGTTTTTTTTTTAACGTGCACCTAAATCTAAGTACGCCGGTGTTACTGCATCTCTCTCGCACTGAAATGCAGCTGCCGTATGCAAGAATCGAACCCACGACCTCGATTCTAGCAGCGCAACACCTCAGCCAGTTAAGTAATCACCGTGTGTTGTATGCAAGGCCAATATAAACGCTATGTGCAAATACGCAGCTTAAATCTGTTTACGTTGAGCGGCGACGGCAAATGTACCGCCATCAGCTGAATAAAGCACTTGTGGTGCTCAAGGGACGGTATTTAAACTGTGTTGTATTAAGCTTACATGCTCCGCTTTTGTCACATTACAAATGGTTGACTCGGATAGCCAGCGCACAATCTCGAAATATACAGCGGTTGTCTATTTGTTGTAGCTTCGGTTCAACAACGTACTTCACTTTCAAATGAGCCCGGCCATCGCGTTACTGTGTACGACAAAATGTTCTTCAAAGTGACAAGACCGTAAAAGCATCGCTTAGTGCGGCGAATTGCCAAAATCCACTCATGACGCCTCTGTTTTCCTCGCAATACTTGCATTAGAAACATTGGAACTTGGCGCGCAGTTTTCGGCTCACAGTGCTGCCTGATGGTGAAAAATGTTTTTGTCGTACTCGCGTGCCTTCACTTTAATTAGGCGCGGTAAAAGCACAATGAGCGTGAAAAGCAGTCTGTGAACGAGAGCTTTTGGTTGGAAAACAACCTTGCAGGAAAGTGGCCTTGCAGATTTTTGCAAATGGTCCATTGGGAAGAACATTTCGGCACATGCTGGCTGCGCGTAAAGGGGGTAGAGAGATGAAGCGGATGTCACTATGAAACAAAAGATGAGAAATCTAGGAACTTTCGTAAAAATCAGTAGATTTTACTCTTTAACCGGGAATCACTAGGTAGCCAAGAAAATCAGTAGGTATGGCACCAATGTAAACGAACACCCCTTTCGCGGCTTTGACAGCGTTAACAGCGTGATATATACAGTTCATATCTTCACCTGAATGCAGCCGTTAGCACCTGCAGGGGTTCGAGACAGCGGCCTTCTCCGAGGCAACTGACTACGCCCCCCTCTCCCTCCACCTTACGCAGTGGTCGAGACCCGCCGGACCCTAGTCCCAACAGCGCCCGTTGTGCAGACTACAGCGCGCGCAGAAACGATGCACCAGCAGTGCATTTTTGGGGGGGGCCACGCATATGTATAATGTCACTCGCAGGGAGGATCAGGCCTGACATCTGGTGACCGCTCGTTGAAAGCCTGCATTGCTGAGTTGTGTTCGCAGGTGCACCAGCCAGAAAAATATAGGAAGGATGACAGAGTCATCGCGTGTGGTAAATACCGTAGAGCGGGGTCTCAAAAGTACTCGGTGCAAACTCGGTACAAAGAGGTGGTGAAGCGCCTATGACTTTTTGTTAGTAATTGTTGTGGTCGGAGTCAACCGATTTCATTTGCAGATCCCCCGGCAATGCGAATCCGCGCAAGCCTACAGTGGTCTGGTCCTCAGCTCACCATAAGAAAACCTCCGCTTCTAAAAAGTGTTCCAGCAGCACAGCCACCTGGCGGGATATGTCTATGGAAGGGTACCTCAGAAGCCAGCGCTAGAGTGCATACAGTGCTTCGAGAGCGGTGTCACGCGTGACATCCGTACGCTTCTTTGGCTCTACACCGTGCGCGCGAGAAGTGCCGAGTGCCTCCATCAGTTGCCATGGCAGAAAGTACGTGTGAGTCCTACAAAATTGTACATGGTCCTCGAAGAAGACCGAGCCCGCAGCGGGCAAAGATGGACACGGCAAGGAGTTATTTTTCGCGGCTCCAGCGTCGGCTACCTGATCCCGTGCACGAGCAGCGACGGTCGCCTTTGCGACATCTTCAGACACGTTCACCTGTGGAACGAACACTTCTTGCAGGTCGGTCTCGAACTGAAAGAACTTTCTCCGGGCGAACTGTCTCTCGCTGATATACGCGATCCGCTCGTCCCTTGGGCGAACGACGGGTATGTTCCTAGGGAGACTGCTCAACATGTGCACGAGGCCGTCACTCTGCTTCACCATTTGTTCACGCTTCATCGCTGCGTAGTTTCGGTGTGCCTGAACAGCTGCATAGTGGCCGGCCACTTTCAACTCGTCTGCGACGCGTTGCTCAAGGGCCCGAACCTCAGAAAGCTCACGTTGTGCCTGCTGCATCTGAAAGTCCAGACGTCCCACAGCTTGGCCACGGCACTGCCGCACTTGGAAGAACCTGCGGGAGCTTGATTTCAGACAGCTCAACTTCGACCGTACTATCCTTGAAAGCCTCACGAATTTTCTAGTGACGAGCACATCCCTAAAGAAGCTCGACATGGGTCATCTTCACACTATTGAATGCGAGGATGTGGTCGTCTTCATTCGAGGACTCCAGCAAAACGTGACAATCACGGCGCTGTCATTGTACGCATGTAGACTGCATCAGGTATCGTACGAGCGGCGCCCCGTTTTTGCTGGCTATTTGCGTGAAAACAAGACACTGACAACGCTGGGCGTGGCGTCGTGCTACCAATTTGATTGCCACGAGGTCAGTCTCATCACGGAGGCACTAGTCACCAATACCAGTCTATGTGAGCTTGACCTGGCCAAGTTCTGGATAGACCCCATCAATACTCAGTCCATCGCCCGGCTTCTCTGTGAGAACCGCACGTTGAAAAGCTTCAACCTGATTGAGTGCTTGCGGTACGAGCCCGCCAACGTTTCCATGCACGACACGGAGAACTTCGGCAGCGTCTCCAGTCGCATATATCCCTGGCTGATGGCTTTTACCGAGAATGAGACACTGGATAAGCTCACCCTGGATCTATCGTGGTTCAGTAAGGAGGAGTGCGAACTCTTGCTCCAGGTGCTCGCGTCACACAAGTCCTTAACGAAGGTCAACGTTCAGCGGGTACGAAACATGGACATCGCTGAGATATTCAAAACCGTGCGAAAGGCCGGCCAGCAGGAGCGCTTTTCGGTCTGCACGCACCACATTCTACGGGACAATCTGGTTGCGTTTGCAGAATGCGAGGGCATGTGGAGTGTGAGCGTCGACTCCGCCCTTCTCCCCGTCGACTCCCTGCACAGTGTCCTGGGCATGCTGCCATCGTGCGATCACGTGACGGGGCTGCGACTAACACTGCGACTGGAGCACTACAACAGCGACATAATCTCCCTGATTGCGACGTACCTAACGTCCACGACGGCACTCAGGGAGCTAGAACTGTCCTTTCTTGGTTTCGGGATCACCAATGCCGTCGGCAGACCAGAGCGGGCGATGGTGCAAGCGCTGTCTGTAAACAAGATCACAGCCAGGCTGTGCGTCATAGGTCTCACCTTGGACGAGACCGAGACCCGGATTCTGGCAGACATGCTGTCTTCGAGCAGGACGATTGTCAGCCTGGCCTTCTACCCGGACGATCACAGGTCGGCCATCTCGCTGGTCCAAAAGTTGTCGTGCAAGATCTCGAGAAACTACACTCTACTCAGAGCGCAGATTACAGAGTGCGTGGGGTTCGGTAGCGACTGGTTCACCGTTGCGGACGTCGTGCGCCGCAACAACTCGCTGGTGACGCGAGCGACGCGCTTCGTTACTGGAACTGAACACAGGTACGGCGCGGAAGCTCTTGAATTGGTGCATTCCACGCCTGGACTGGTGGCGAAAGTGCAGAAAACGCCGCATCCGCAGACAAAAACCAGGCCTCGTTCAGGATCAGGAAGAACCTCGGGAGCTTTTCTCAATTGGATGGATTCATGCGCATGGCGGGGGGTCGTGAAAGACAGTGTGACTTGCCGCAGAGGCGACGATGGTCAGACGCAGCTCAGAGACCTTAATAAGGACTGTTGGTTTAGCATACGGTAGTATATCAACCTAGGTGACATTCGGAATGGAGAGTAGGTGCGGCTTCTGTTGCATACGGTTTCGATAAGTGCCATGTGTGTGGGTTTGCTTCAACTCGAAGATGTGTCGTTTCCGCACGCCAGCACTGCTGAAATCGGCCATGTATGTATTTGACATGTTGTATTTGCTCTAACTGTATAGCTATTGTTGAGAACTTCTCATCCATTTTTATTTTTTTTTTGCTAATCCAAATGTCACGTTCCAACTTCTCTGTGTTGTTGTTTGGGCACTGAACATTCCGCAATAAAGTTTCAGCATTTTGACTGACTTTGTATGCGTAATTCACGTGACGTCACAGATAGGTGTTCTGCGCTGGTTACGTGGAGACGGCGGCCACCATGACTTTTTATCGAATTAGAGAGTGTCAGTGCAGGGAAGGACAGAGAATCGTTCGCTCTTCGCGTTCGTTTGTGCTCTCCTCGCCTTCTTTTGTTCGTCAGTCGCGCCAAGGGGAAACACAGAGGATTGGAGGCGGCATCGACACTAAACTGATATGTCAGCGTTTCTTGCTCCGAGCGTTCGAGCAAGAGTTTACGCAGCATCTCAACCAGCTTGTACCTGAAGATGGCGATCACAGTGACGTCAATGCAAGTTGTGTACTAAGCATCATTGATCGGATCATCAGTGAGGCATAATATTTCATTCACTAATACCGGTGTCACACGGGCGTTTGGAAGGCCTTTGAACCGACGGTCTATTCACTCAACTGTCAAGCACGAGCTGCCACACGGGCGATTTCGAAGGCCGTCGAGTCAATGGTCTATCGAGTCAACGGAGCACCCAACCCGTCCGTTGAAACTTCGATGGCTATTGAGCGACGGAAGCGGAAACAGCGCAAACGTGCACTCTCGTTCACAGCGTGCCCAAATCCACGATTAGAAAAAGAAAGATTGCACCATTATGGTTTTAAAGTAGCATGCGTGGGCTTAATAAACTATTTAATAAAGTATTTTTGCCATTTTTAAGGTACGACCTGCTCATACTCTCGACAACAGCAACGTTCTGGCTCGCCGTTCTCGTTATCGGGGAATATTGCTCGCAGCTTTTTTTTTTGTGTAGGTAGTTGCTTTTCACTTCTTTTTTCTTCATCTGCATGTGTTCATTTTGCTTCGAAGTTTTTTATTTATTATTCGCAGTTGTGCAGTGCTTTCTTCTTTTGCGTGTGTGTGTGGGGCATTAAATTCTGTGATTTTTTTTTTTTTTTTGTGGGAGTTACTGTTTTTGTTTGTGCTTTGTGGGCAATGGCAAACGCGCCGCCCCGAAAAAGGGAAAAAAACCGCGCCAGCTCTGAAAACGGAAATAAAGATTTGCAGCGCCACACATTTTTTGCGAGAAACACCTGAACCACTCAACGGCCGTTCAAAACTGCCGTGTAGCAGCGTGACAACTCTATCGAGTCGATGGAGCTGCGGCGTTTCAACGGCCGTCGACTCGAGTGCCTTTCAAAAGTGCCCGTGTGACACAGGTATAAGTAACATATCAAGTTTCACCAGTGTTTCATGCCACCTAGTCTACCGTCTGTGCAGCGTCTTAATGTACCAAACACTACATAGGTGACATGCTAGTTTATTTTACGTTTATATTTTGCCACTAATAATTTATAACGTGCTGCATTTATTTATGTTTGAGTTGAGTTATTATGGCAATAAACACAAAAAAAAAACTCTTAGGAAACAGGACACAGGAAATAAATGGGCGAGGCGTAGTTTTGTTTTTTGCGATGTCTTACCAACAACCCCCCCCCCCCTCCCGTAGCGCGCTCCTTAATTACAGTGAGACCACGGTCATACAAATCTCACGGGACCACCAGATATATTCGTATTACCAGAAAGCATGGAAAAATTAGCCTACGACAAAAGAAAGCTGGTGTGCATTTTCATTATTGTTTTTCAGGGCCGCAGCAACGTCACGAAGAACTCTGAATGATTGTCCGTTAAGTTTTTAGATGTCGGCCATCATACCAGCACTCGTAAATATGTGGCCTGTACGCGCATGTTTAATTAATGAACCAGGTGCGTTGTGAGACGCGACATCAGTAGCCCCTTCTGAATTTTAGTATGCTTTTTCGCATGACACCGGAGTACCGCGGCGAAAGTAACGGAAGAGGCGCTTTGACGCGATAGATTAAGGCCACAAAATTTCAAAACCACGGTCTTATGCAATGATTTTGTTATCGCGGGTGTGTTGGAAATGTTTTTTGGGAGATTTACAGCCGTGCCTGCACAAGTGCGACCTCCCCAGTCGCACATGTTGACGTTGTGAGGCCTGACTCCTTCGCCAAGACCGTCCTCCCCTTCTTTCGGTCTTCGCCCACCTTTGATAGGATGTCTCATGCACGAGGCAGGCATGTGTAAACAAATTACAACGACAGCAGCCCGCGTTGACGCGTTAGAAGAAAAAAAAAACATGGGTCAATGCCTTTTTTAATATAAACGCGAAGGCACGCGGAGGCACATAGAGCCTCAAAGATTCGCGAACACAATCTCGGAGGCCATGACACGTCTCTGAAGGCTTATTCTGACTGTAAGAATATCTTTCTTACGCCGTGATTCTGACTATTTGGCGGTGCGACGCGCATGCCCGCGCTTGCGTTCCCGCGCTCGCACGTGCTTGGCGCGTCTTCCGCGACAGCGCGGACAGCACCTCTTCGTACCTGGAAGGTAGCGTGCGTTCGTATCAAACGTCACGGGGTGAAAGTCGGTTCGCAACAACCGCACTCCATTACACTGCAGGCCAATGGACCTTGGTGGGACCGAAGAAAAATTCGTATCACCCCGAAATTCGTATGAGCTGTGATCATATCAGAGAGATTTCACTGTATTATTGTTTCAGTTTCGTATCATTCCGTTATATTTTACTTCACATATACAAATCGTCGGTAATATTGAATGACGCTGGACGTTCATTTCTGTTCTTTATTTTTTTCTTCGTATGTTGTCACCAACTCCCATCTGCAAAGCCTCGGCGATTTTTTGTGTGGAAACTAAATAAAAAAAAAAAAACATAACCAGACTCATGTTCGGATTGAGAAACTGTGTGCGGGGGGAGAAAGAGAAGCCACCGTGAAAAAAAAAAAGTGGGGGGCGGCGTTGAGGGGGGCGGGGGGGAGTGTTTCGCTGACATATGGTCGTCAGAAGGAAGCAGCACTTCACAATGGTAGGCTACAACTTCCCGAAACAAGAGCTTAACTGTCATGGGTTTTCGTTGTGTACGTAGCATATCGGATGGACTCAATATCGTGCTTCTAAACGTTATATACGATGGCTGGAGTGTGCTAATGAAGGCCAACGTCCGTTTAAATACCAATTCATTATGGCCCATCGCGTACCATGCCATTTGTGCATCTCATTATACCTTACAGACGTGTTTCCGCCTGCTGCAGTCGCATTAGTAGAACTTGTTACCCAGCAAGGGGTTCACAAACGTGCTCGTTTTCATTCCAGCTTTCTAACGTTTTTCTTACCAGTTTCTTTTGTAAATCACATGTACCGGAAGCGACACCATATTCCATGAGGCAGATTTTTCAAGGCAAAAATACTTGAAATTCATAGATAGCACCAATACTGTGAAAAAAATTCTTGACGCATCATTGTTTATATCGCAGTTCATTTATTTCTGAGAAGCTTGATTCTATGAAAGAGCAGCTTCGTAGCCATCGGTCACAAGCTGTCGCCCACTTCATTCTCTTGCAGTCCTGGTATTTCCCAACGTGGGAGCGGCGGGTTACGTGCTAGCGCACACCCCGAAGGACCTAAATAAAGTTTTGAAGACGTGTTTAAACTGCGCGAAGAAGACGAAACACTAGTGATGCAGAACTATCGGTTAATGGACTATCGATAGCATCGATAGTTCTTTCTTAATTTATCGATACTATCGATAGGCCATTTACGGATAGTTCTGCATCACAACGGGGCACCCATACACAGAACAAATAACAGAAAATATCGACAGTTTATTTTTAACTATCGATAGTGTAAAGAAGCTATCGATAGTACGAGTATCGGTAGACAATCGATATTATCGAGAGTGCAATCAATAGTACCATCAGGAGTAATGCGGCCGATAGTATAATCAATAGTGTTGTGAATAATTACGCTGTTGTTGGACGGCGATATTGCCAAATGATTTGCGATAGCCAACTATCGGCAGTACTCAGTTCGCTTACTTTATGAGCACTCTTCTGGCGAAAGAAATAAATTGTTGCCGCAATCAAAATGCCGGAATATGTCCATAAATAAATTAGGATTCAAAAGTAACCAGTTACACCTTACAATTAAATACTTAGCTTTTGATATTTTGAAATCACAAAATGCAATATAAGTTCGAAGCCGCGCAGTTCCACTACATGTGACGACTTCCTTTCTGCTAAACCTGAACAGTTCAGCTTAATAATGTCAGCCAATAATTCTGCTGAAGGAACGCAAGCATGTCAACTTTCTTGCCCTTCTGCCTGCTTCTCCTGCTCCGCCATATACTACCACGCATGCGGAGAATAAAGTTTATGCTTCAATGAGTTCGAGCGGTTGATTTTATACTATCGATTGTACAGTGGTGAACTCTCATGTGTGGAACGAAGGAGCGTCGTGCTCGGAACTGCACGGGCGACATCTGCAGCCGTAAATACGGCACACCTGAGCATGCGCGGCGCCAACTGCGCGCGTGCGTTGCATTTTTAAAGACGATAGTCTTTCTTGGGATACCTAAACGGAGAAATTTTGGTCTGTCTGTCTGTTTCTCTGTTTGTCGGCACGTCGCACGATTCAGCAAGCTGGCCAAAGTTTAACCCCCCTGCCTTACGACCTCCAATCTTGACCGAGAAGCTTGTGTTCATACGGGTGAGCGTGGGCAATTAAAAATCAAATATTACGCATACCTGAGGCACAACATCAATACCTTAGTACTATTCACAGTGTTCATTTAAAACAAAACCTATAGATACGTAATTATAAAGATCCTAGTGTTTATTACGCGGCGCTGAGAATGCGCCGTTGTGTACAAACAAGTCTCCGCCCAGTGATTTAACGACGCTGTGGTGCTGCCACCTGGCAGCAGCATAGTTCAACACAAGCCGATGTTCCCCGGTAGCGCTGTAGATGGCGTCCTCTTCTGTTTTATCAATGCCAGCCAGATGCGGCTGATTCATCGTAGAAGAGCGCTGTCTCAGGCAAGGCAAAACATATATGGCCGCTTGGTGAAATACGACCCACTCTACAAGACATGATCAGAGAACGCAGAGAAAAGACCGACGACCAAATTTCAGCGGATAAACGCCGGCGTCCGTCTAAGCGTGCCCGGAAAACGTCCGAAAAACGAGCCCAGCGGCTAGCCCAGCTATTAAATTGTGGTACTCATGCCGCTCATGCAGTGCAGTCGGCACAAGACTATCGTCTTTCGACGACATTTGCAGCGAAGCACGCAGATACGCGGCCAATTTTTTTATCCTTGTTTATCACTGCGGATGCAACTGCTTTGGCCGTCGAAAGCACTCTGAACGATTAAAAGAAAAAAAACGAAGTCCACCGTTTTCGGTATTATACGATACCACGAATCGAGAATAAGTTCACAGTAAAATAGGAGCCAATCCGGGCAACATCGTCTTTTTTTTTCTTCCTTTTTGGCGCACACAGTTGACAGCACTTCTGATGGCCAAAGCAATTATCGCAGCCGTAGCGATAATCAAGGACGGAAAATGCAAGGCGGGCCCATCACTGACACCGCGCATGCTCTGAAAATTGTCCCGTTTCGAACTGCAGATGTCGCTCGTGCTGTTCCGAGTGCGACACTCCATCGTTCTAGACATGTGTGTTGACCAATTTACTTTCAAACTTACTATCGATAGCGCTATCGATAGTTTCTCTTACCATCGATAGTGGATCAACTATCGATGGTACCATCGATAGATCTGCATCACTACGAAACGCGCACACACACGAAGCGAAGCAGCGCTTCGTGTGTGTTTGTGTTCTATGTGTCTAATGTGTTGTCTTCGTCGCCCAGTTTAAACATGTCTTCAAGATCGATTAACCAACCACTAGCCCAACAATATGAATTACTAAATAAAGTTATTCCACTCCATTCCAGTAAAGCATCCTTCTTCATGCAAATGTTTACAGAAATCGCTAATAAGCTGTTGATAGTAAAAAAAAAATCTGTATGGTCATTTAATGCCATATGCGAAGTCCTGCTGAACACGTGACACTTTCGCTCTATTCTGATCAAAGTTGATGCTTTGATTTGCTATTTTATCACTGCTGGACTTTTTCTTTCAAATGCGTTTCAAATATCTCAGCGCAGAGTATCTGCTCTTCCGATTTTCATACGGATACCCGGGTGTTTTCTTTGAGGACACCTGGTTTATGATGCACATTACCCATGATACTTGCTATCTGTATAATGCTGAGCAAAACTACATCCAGTTGACCTTGCGAGGCCAAACGAGAGGTGAATTCAACACGCAGACAGAATTTGACTTTTTTCTTTTGTTTTTTTTTTTCGCGGCGTTTACATGTTTGCACTGCTGGACCGATTGTCCACCTGCTGCGGCCAGGTGCGGCTGTGCGGAGGGAACACGGACATTTCGCCAGCAGCCACCACAGTGGCACTGCATGTGCGATTTGAAAGTCTACATGGAGTCTTGGGTTTTAAGGACTACAATGGAAAGCTGAACACGTCCGCGATAGAAATAAGTAAGAGATGGTTAGAGTATTGGTGGCAAAGTAGAGATAAAGGACAAAAAATAAATAATGGGGAAAAATAAGGTCATTCTGCCTTAAGAGGCAGAGAGATGGACCGTGAATTTACATTTTTCTTTGGTATAGTAACATAGTTTTAATCAATGTAGATAAAGCATTAGGCCAACATAAAAATAAAGTTTTCTTTGCGTATTTTTTTTGTCGAGCCTGGTGGCAGACATGTCACCGCCCTGTTATAAAGGGGACGCTCATCGCATCCATCCATCCATCCATCCGAAACAGCAGCACCAGCAGGTTCACAATGGACCCCAGCAATGCCATCGTATGTGCGCACGGCGAAAAAAAAAGTCACATTCTATCGCTGCGATATGGATGTCATAACAGCTGCAAGAACGTGGCCGGGAAACTGCGGAAACTTCAGTTTTGCTAAGTTCAGTCCGCTAACCGCACACCCGCACCGCACGTGGCGGGAGACCTGCCGCACGCAAGCGGCGACGCTCTTTCGCCCTCCACTTGCCTGCGGCAGGTGTCCCGCCACGTGCGATGCGGGTGTGCGGAGTGCTCGTGTACAGGTACTGTACACGCCCTTTCCGCACGCCTGCAACGCACGTGCCTGGACCTGCCGCACTCAAGCGGAGGGCGACGCTCTTTCGCCATCCGCTTACGTGCGGCAGGTGTGGGGTGGTGGTGGTTAGAAGAAAGAGACGCCTAATTTCTGCAGCCCAATAGGGAGAACGGCGCAGCGTCTTGCAGGTGTCCCGCCACGTGCGTTGCGGTTGTGCAGAAAGGGCGTGATCGACGAGAACGGTGGATTGCAGCCGTTCGGAAGCAGACGCTGCCTGTCTTCGCACTCTTTCTTTCGCTTTCTCACCACGTGACTGGAGCAGCCAGGAGAGGGGGGTTCGTAAACCATCTCCCCCTCCGCCCTATTTTTTATCTTGCGTGTATATTGCCACGTGGTCGTGACGTTGACCCAAGCAGCAGTCGGTATGTTCAAGATGAAACTGTTTATTAGGCCGAACTTGTGGCCGGTAAACGGAAAGTCAGATTACAGCAATAAGCACTGGCACTGATAGCGGCGAACGGAGCGTCGGCCGTCGATCAAAACTGAACATCGGTGCAACGCCTCCTCTATTTTATCAATGCCAGCCAAATGCGCCCGTTCCAGCCGTTCACCACCCTCTCCTCTAGCCCTTTCCTACTCTCGCCCATCACCTAGCCTTCGCGTGTGCTTTGCGGTCATGGGGGAGAGAACCCAAAACGTGGTGCCTCACGACGGAAACCATATGAAGTAACTTTTTGTTCAGTTGTGTATAGATCCGTGGGGCGGCGTCTTGCATCCCTCATGTTCACTATGTTGGCGGTCACGCTGGCTCTGTAAGGGACACGGTGTTTTGAGATAGCACGTGCCCGTTCGTGGCGTTATGCGGGCAACCAATGGGGACGCGTCACTGCGATGCTGCATTGCATGTGCTGCTTTAAGAGGTGCCACACGAGCGCTTTCAGGCGGCGGCGGCTTTGCTTCGAGATACAAAGAAGGAAGACGAAGGAACAAATCTGACACACACTTGATATTGGAGTGGGAAAACGCGTCTATCGCATGTCCGTGGGAAGCGCTCGGACGCACGTGTGACGCAAGCAGCCCTACCCATTATGCAGCGTCGCATCACGACCACTCCCTGAACTAAAGCGGACCGACGGCTCCCGTTGAGGAGCGAGCGTTTGCACTGGCATTGTAAATAGAGGAGGCGCTGAGCGGTGGAACGCGCCGGCTTTTATAACGCAGGCGTCGAACATTCTAGCCTTATCACTAGTCGTCGCGCAAGCTCTGGAATAATCTTGAGCGTTAGCGTCTTGCGTGTAATCTTAACAGAACGACCTACTACAAGCGAGAAGCTTCTGGAACAATAAGGCGCGGTCTGCGCCGAGTACTGCTGATAGTCTTTGAGGGCGGAAACCGAATACAGTGAAAGAAACGCGCGTGGCAATGCCCCCCCTTCTGAAAAGGCATCGTCCCGATGCTTAGAACAGAACACATGGTAAAAATACATGCAACAATAAATAACGACAATAAAACAAGAAAGTTCAATAAACAATACGCACTAGCAAGAAAGT
>JALIZH010023614.1:0-14556 GCA_030522465.1 Rhipicephalus appendiculatus | reverse complement strand
GCGCTGTTGCTGTACGTTATACATTCCCTACGGCAGCCATCTTGGTATCATTCGAAAAAGCCATGCCTTTTCTGGAATATCCTGCCGCGCTTGCTTTAGTCCAGTCAGGATACACGCCGCGCAAAGAAAAAAAAAAGAAAAAGAGGCCCATGTGTGAGCCTACTGGCACAGTGAGCACACGTGACTGAATTGCACCTTTGGATTCATCAGGCCTCCTGCGCCATCTGCTGCAGCGCACACAAAGCGGCAAGTTCTCCTCGCCGTCGTATCACTGTGTTGTTTTCGTTGATTTACGTCCAAATGCGAGCCCATACAAGCTGGCAAGATATTGGAGCAGGTGTTTTAGATCCTCCTCAACAAAGTCGGCATGTAGCTCGGGTGCATCAGAAGCGCACCCAGCACAGGACGGCATGGCGACAGAACGCGAGTCATGGGTCATAATGCCGAATTCTCCACCTCTTTCAGCTGCCGCCAGTGTTTGGCCATCCCTACAGTCTCTGTTACAACCTGCACTTATTGTGCATTTGATGGCTGTAGAGTGGGCAGCGCATCATAATCATAGTCAATGTCTACCTGCGCAGTTTCGAGTACTTCACAGATCATCTCATCGCCCAAATCGGCGAAAACTCCCGAGCAACTTCAGATTGAGGTCGGCTGCCTTCCACCTGGTAAATAATCGCTGCTTTTTTTCACCACCGTCAGTATGTTGTTGTTGCCACATTTTTTCATTAGTCTCTATGGCGCAGATAGAACGAGTGGCGTAGGAGCTATTTCAACAGATCAGGCCTTGCACTGCAAGCAACGGATGAGAGAGCAAGACACATAGTGCGAGACGCGGATCAGGCGTAGCCGCAGAAACAACTGACAATGCAAAACCTCAAATGCCAAAAGGAAACGACATTGGGCTATCTGGTCTTGGAGCGCTCGTGTTGTCGTTCTCTCTTTGCACGATTATTCACTTAAGACCTCAAATGCCTCACCCAGCTGACTCTGAGCTTGGCTTGACTTGGCCTGCTGTTTGGCAAGGGAGCCATTCAATGGATCCCAGACTGGCTAAAGTTAAAAAGCAACCGTTATGTGTAGCCAACAAACATCGCCTTCGAAATCGGCACGACCTCCAGCCATGGCCACTGCAACCTCTTAGGGCTGGCAACCAAGCAAAATTATTGTAAATCTCGCTGTCATGGCAGTCGATGTCACACTTGATCCGCCTGTGGCAGTCCGAAAAATGAAATGGCGCACTGTGGGGCGTCCGAATTTTCGGTGGCGAGATTACATTACTTCAATGGGATGAGTGGCGATGTTTGAATAAACATATGTCCAAAGGTGTTCGAATAAACGAGCATGTCCGAATATTCAGCGTCCGAATAAACGGTCGCTAACTGTACTTTTGCTAGGTTGCCAGCACTGAAAGTTTGGACTGGCTATGGTTGGAGGTTGTGCCAGGGAGAAATTACCATGCAGAAATTCCAATCACCAATCTCGAAGGCTAAGTTGGCTTCCAGTAATGGTGGCATTTTGGATTTAACTGATCAACTATCCATTGAATGACTAACATGGCCAAACTGTAGGCAAAGCCAAGCCACACCCGGAGCCACCTTGGTGCAGTGTTTGAGGTCTGCAGTTAATGACAGCATGTATGACCACGACACAAAGAGAGAATGAGAACTAGCCCAACTAGCGCCTTTTGGCATTGGAGGGTTTTTGTTTTGTGTTCTTTCTGCGGCTAGGCCTGATCTGCATCTCACGCTTCATGTCTCGCTCTCTTGTTTGTTGCTTGGAGTGAGAGGCCTCATCTGCTGAAATGACTCTGATGCCACCCGTTCCATCTTTGCCGTCAAGACTAATGAAAAAATGCGGAAACTACTAGACAATGACGATAGCGAAAAATGCAGCGATCATCGTCAAGTGGAGGGCGGCTGACCTCAATCGGGAGTTTTCGTCGAGTTGGGCGATGAGATCATCCATCAGGTACTCAAACCACTGCAGGTGAACAATGACTGCGGTCATGACGCGCCGCTCAAACCACAGCCCTCAAATGCGGATTTAGCGCAGGCCATAACAGTGCTAATGCCGACTTACTGGGATGGCCAAACACAGCCTGAATTACTGGCAGACTTTGTGGTACAAAAGCGCGCGTGTCAGACGTATGTGAGCGCATTGACAAGTATTTCCAGTCACTGGGCCAATAAAGGTGCTTTTTAGATGCGAAGAATCTTATGCTCGGGGCTATGTCCGTCCCTCCCGCGTCCGCTGTCCCGCGTCCGGCCACTTTCATGAAGTAGGGAAGCGCCCATTATGCGAACCAGAACACTGTAGTAATATGAAGGCCGTCAACCCTACCACAGTCATCAGAGTCATGGCCGAGAGCACAGAGAGGCTGCTTAGCAATGGCTAAGCAGGTGGTGTCTATCGCCCAGGTTGACCCCATTCCTTGAGTCATGGCCGAGAGCACAGAGAGGCTGCTTAGCAATGGCTAGGCAGGTGGTGTCTGTCGCCCAGGTTGACCCCATTCCTTGATCTTGCTTGCATGTTTAGTCCGTCCCTCCTTCCCGCGTCCCACACCACCACAGCGCATGCGAGTCCCCTCCCCCTATCCTCTCCTACGCTCACCCCCCTTCCTCTACTCGAGGAATCATCTACTCAACGGAGCCGCGTCCCACATCCCCACAGCGCATGCGCGTCCTCTCCCCCTCTCTCTAGAAACCCTCTACTCTACAGAGCCCCCGCAGGGGCGTCTGCGCGAGCAGGCGTTTGGTGTGTGGCGACACCACGGACCCGAGCCAACGGGGGGGTTTCGACCTCCTCCCACGCCTAGCCGTGCGTGGCGTAGCCGTGTCCGGGGAAAAGGGGATCCTGGGAGTTGAGCCGACGCCGGGTGATTGGACCTTTAAGGCCCCCCGGCGGAGGCAACACACTCCTTCGGCCCCTGCTTCACGTAGACGGCACCCCTGGGCTGACCCACCCAGGGGAAATCGGCAGTCGCCTTTTCCTGTTCTCTTCTCTCTCCTTTCTCTTTCGTATATCTTTATACCTGTCCTGTCGTCTAATATCTTCCGATCACTTCACTTCTTCCTGGCGGCGAGGGTTAACCCTGGGGAAATGATCTCTCTTGGTCAGGACCATAGGGTTATAGTAGCAATGTATGGCTAACGTCTGTATACGTTCCCGCGTTGGACTCCATGGTGGGTGGCCAGCATAGCTGCCGAACAATCATAATTTTCTATGGAAAAACGAACCCCCCTATTCCGCAGTGATCGGTCCCTTAAAAGGGGCCGCACCGAAGCAAATGAGCAATTTCTGACCAAAGAGAGCGAATTCACAAAATTTTTTGTCGTAACATCCCTGAGCGAGACTAAGATTCTTGACATGTCACCATTCCCGATCGCAAAAGCAATCCAAGGATGCATCGGAAGCAACTACAGTGCCAAAAAAAATGAATTCAGGAGACCTCCTAATAGAAGTAGAAAACAAGGAACAAAGTCGCAAAATCAGACAACTAGGGAAAATCGGACAACATGAAGTATCTGTATCAGCTCACAGATCCCTCAATAACACGCGAGGAGTAATATCCGACAATGAACTGCTCAAGTGCAGCGACGCTGAAATTGAGGAAGCTCTAGCGGATCAAGGCGTACTTGCCGCACGAGCAATCATCATCCGTAGAGAAAATAAGGAAATCCGGACAAAGAATGTGATACTAACTTTCTCAAGTACGACTCTTCCTACAGCAGTTAAGGCAGCGTACCTATACCTTCGGGTGAGGCCCTACATACCCAATCCTCGCAGGTGCTTCCGATGCCAGAGATTTGGGCATGGGTCACAGTCATGTCGTGGCAATGCAACTTGCGTAAAATGTGGCCAGAACGAACATGAAGAAGCAGAGTGCACTAACACATTGAACTGTGTGAACTGCAAGGGACCCCATGCTGCGTATTCACGCTCCTGCCCAGAATGGAAGAAAGAAAAGGACATACTTACACTGAAAACAAAGGAGAACATACCGTATCAAGAAGCACGCAAGCGTATTGCGTTTGCCCAAAAGGGTACCTACTCTCAAGCGGTGCAGAGGGGGAAGGCACCGCCGATGGTTTCTGTAGGCACACAGGTCCAACTCCAGGACTTAGTGGCCGCAGTCCGTCCCCCAGACAAGAGCCCAAAAGAGGCACAAAGTGCCTCTCCTCAGGGAGGTCTAAAAGCCTCGACCAGTGTTGGTGTCAGCCAACTTAATGTCGAGGTGAAACAGACCTCATTGACGGTGCCGAGCAGCCAGCCTCCTCTGAGGAGGTCAGCATCCTCGCAGGGCACCAGCAGTGATGAGCACCCCGGCGGTGCAGATTCCATGGACGTGTGTCCATCGGATAGTGAAAGCCTGGGAGATCCTGCTTCAATCAGCAGGACGACCCGGCAGCCCATCATTCCACCCTGCAAAGGAGGGAAAGGGAGCCGAAACGTAGTTTTGGCCCCACAAAAAAAGAAGTAACCGAACAACACATAAAAACCGTCGCTTTTTAGTTTCTGCATTAACACCTCAATGTAATACATCTCATTCACATTTTTTCTACATAATGGCGTACATCATTCATTGGAACTGTAGAGGCATGACACGCAACCTAAGCGACGTTAAGGACATCCTGACAAGCTTCTCTCCCGTAGCACTATGTTTACAGGAAACCAATTTAGGACCGAAAAACACCAAAATATTAAAAGGTTACACCGTCATACGCCGCGACCGTTCGCAAGGCAACCGGCTGTCGGGCGGGGTCGCCATCATAGTCCAAAGTGGCATAGCGACGAGAGAAGTAATCGTTAATAGTTCCATTGAAACAGCGGCTGTCACCATTTTATCGCATAAAACTATCACCGTGTGTTCAATCTACATTCCACCTCATACACCTTTTACGGTAAGAGAGCTAGAACTGATTGTGGAGCAGCTGCCTGAGCCCTTTTTAATAGCTGGAGATTTTAATGCGCACAATACTCTATGGGGAAGTGTTAAGACAGACAGTAGAGGGCAGGTAGTTGAAGACTTTATCCTAACTAACAATATATGTCTCTTAAACACTGGAGCACCTACGTACTGCTCTCCAAGCACAGGAGCCATGAGCTGTTTAGATTTGGCAATGTGCTCCAGCTCCATATTTGTTGATTTTACGTGGGAAATAATAAATAACCCTTATGGTAGCGACCATCTACCGGCTGTTGTAAAAATAACATCTCCACTTCCGACCATACACTCTCGACCACAACGCTGGAAGCTACATCAAGCTAACTGGCCTTTATTTACAGAGAAAGCCACTCTACACGAGGAGTTTCTTGACCACATAACAACAGATGAGATGAATGACAGGTTTACTTCGTGCATACTTTCAGCAGCAGAGCAAGCTATTCCCCAGTCTACGGGACTAGTGGGGAAAAAGCTCAAACCATGGTGGACCAGCGAGTGCACAATAGCAAAAAAACTACAAAACAAAGGGTGGTGCACTTTCCGCAGATACCCTACGTATGATAACCTCGTCGCTTTCAAGCAGCTTAAAGCAAAAGCACGATATATCCGTAGACAAGCAGAAAAATCGTCCTGGCAGAAATACATATCTACAATCAATAGCTCAACCACATCCAAAAAAATGTGGGACCAGGTTAGGAAGTTCAGCGGTGACTACTCTCCATACGCGATACCTATACTTACAGGCCCAGGTACGCAAACATCCCTAGAGGAGCAAGCGGATATTCTAGGCGAACATTTTCACACCATATCCAGTTCTAAAAATTACACGCAATCTTTCCTGAAGTACAAACAGACAGCCGAAAAACAGAAATTACCGTTAACAGGAGGTTTAGATAAGCCTTATAACACACCATTAACACTCCATGAGTTAAACGCTGTGCTTTCAGCGGGAAAAAAAGACAGCAGTTGGCCCGGACAGAATCCATTACGCAATGCTCGCGCACCTTTCGCAGGCTGCCGTACAAGCATTATTAAATTTCTATAATGTAATCTGGAAAACCGGTCGAATGCCCACTAAGTGGAAAATGGCAACCATAGTACCATTTCTAAAAACTGGAAAACCACCGACGTCACCGGGTAGCTATAGACCTATAGCACTAACAAGCTGCATGGCAAAATCATGAGAGCATAATAAACATCAGGCTAACATACACCCTTGAAATAGAGAATCTACTAGACGATCACCAGTGTGGGTATAGAAAAGGTCACTCAACAATCGATCATCTTGTTCGCCTCGAACACACCATACGTGAAGCATTCCTACATAACAACACTGCCTAGCAGTCTTTTTTGACCTGGAGAAAGCATACGACACCACATGGAGATTTGGTATATTGAGAGAATTGGCGAACTTAGGAATACGCGGTAGAATGCTTAATTGCCTGTCGGATTTTCTATCGAACCGAAATTTTCAGGTACGGCTGGGCTCCACACTATCGCGTGTTTTCGTCCAAGAAAATGGTGTGCCGCAGGGTTGCATATTAAGCACCACACTCTTCATAGTCAAAATGAATTCCATAAATAAAGTAATCCCACCCTCCATTATGCATTCACTATACGTGGACGATCTTCAAATAGCATGTCGGGCTTCAACTATATCCACATGTGAAAGGCAGCTCCAACTCACCATCAACAAACTAACCAAATGGGCAGATCAAAATGGCTTTCGCTTTTCGACTCAGAAAACCGTTACCGTTCTATTTTCGCAAAAGCGGGGCTTGTATCCCGATCCTGGTCTTAAAATTAACAATAGCATACTGCCGCTGAAACAAGAACACCAATTTCTGGGCCTCGTCTTTGACAGCAAATTAAACTTCATTGCTCATATGAACAACATAAAAAAGAAGGCAAACAAGGCGCTGAACATCCTAAAAATGCTATCATGGAAACACTGGGGTGCTGATCGAACTTGCATTTTACGCATATACCGGTCAATTGTGCTGAGCATACTTGACTACGGCAGCGTGGTTTACGGATCAGCAAGGAAATCTTACCTGAAACGTCTTGATCCAATACATAATCACGGATTGCGCTTGGCAACTGGGGCATACAGAACATCACCCGTCGAGAGTTTGTATGCTGAGAGCAACGAGCCTTGCCTGGAACATAGAAGAGCGCTGCTTACAGTATCGTATGTACTAAGAACCCGATCGAAACCTTGTCACATATGCCACGCCATTGTTTCTCACACCAGTACAAGAACACAGTACAACAACCGACCGCACACGATAAGACCACTTCTCCTGCGCTTTGAAGAAATATGTTTGGAATATAAGGTACCAAATCAGGCGCTCAACGTTGCCCAAACACCGGGACGACTGGCTCCATGGTTGGACTTCACACATTTCACTGATTTTGCCCTGACTCATTTAAGGAAAAAGGAAACTCCACGGGAGCACATTATACAGGATTTCCTAGTGGTTCAAGAAAAATATAGCAAACATTATGAATACTACACTGACGGTTCAAAAACGCAAGATCATACAGGAAGTGCTGTTACGACAAAAGACTCGGAATCCTGCGTCAGACTGCCGCAATTTGTATCTGTTTTTACAGCGGAAGTATATGCTCTTGTTATTGCTCTAGAGGACATTTCATCTAAAAACCATAAAAAAGCAGTTATATACACCGACTCCCTCAGCGCATTAAAGGCCCTACATACTAGGTCGGAAAGCGAACCGATGCTTGGGAACATTCTACACATGCTGGAAATAGCTGAGAAAAATGGCAAGACAATCCGTCTAGTCTGGGTGCCGAGCCACGTTGGCATCACAGGAAACGAGAAGGCAGACAGGGTAGCAGGAATGGCAAGTCATCATAACGTAGCAGAAACAAAGGTACCATTCAGAGATTGTTTTAATAGATGCCGGACAGCCTTTAGGGCAAAATGGAAAGAAGAATGGCGGTGTAAAGGGCTTAACAAGCTTCAAACTATCAAGCCTATTTTAAAAGAATGGAAATCATGCTATCACCAAAAGCGCTTCATCGAAGTAACACTATGTCGCCTGCGAACAGGTCATACTCACCTAACTCACAACTTTTTACTGCTAGGAGAAGATCAGCCACAATGCGAACATTGCAAGGAACCTCTGACTGTCAATCATGTTTTAATAACATGTCCACTTTTCGAAAAGGGAAGACACGATTATTTTAATGAATTCTACAATTCACAAACACCTCTACACCCAATGTTAATCCTTTCAGAAAATGCAATTGTCCCCATAGAGGACGTTTTTCGGTTTCTAGAGGCCACAGGTCTTTTACACAAACTGTAAACAAAATGTTGGTTTTACACTTCATTTTACCATCTCATTGAAAATCACCTAGTGTCTGGCGCATCATAGCCATTGCTGCTTTTGCGCCATAAAACCCAACATAACTAACTAACTAACTAATTTTTATTACATGTTCTATGGTGACGTCTGTATACAGCACGCGTGTGTTTGTAAAGCATGAAAGTTATTTTCCCTGCGTTTCCAAGCAGAGGAAATTATTATATATGTAATCCCAAGCATAAGCGTGGCTGTGTGGTAGAACATTGTCACGGTGTATGGAACCACCGCAGCAGGTTCTCAGTGGTGAATTATATGGAATAAGTTAGGATGACACAACCGTTCTCTGTCGCACACACACACGTACATATATTCCATAACTTCTCACAACGCCCGCGTAATACACGATATATAACAGCCCAACACTCGCGTCATACACAACAAAGAAATATATGTCTTAGCACTTCACAGTTAGCAACAAGCAAGAGTTGAAAGTCGATGTGGACACATCACCCTTAGCGCCTCGCTGTAGAAACCCAGAGCGTTCCAGACGTGGCACTGCGAAGTCGCTGTGTCGGTGCAGGAAGTTCCACACGCGGTCAGGTGGCCTGGTGGCGGGTCGCGAACGGGTGCCGTCGGTGCATCGTAGGTCCACTGACGTTTAGGTGCACAGTCGAGCTGCCCAGCAAGTTGCGCCAAACCTTTACAGCCGTCTGCTTACGGAGATACAGGCGTCAGCAGGAGCCAATATTGCTCGTCGCATGGCTGCTTCTTCCGCCCTCCTGTACCCGCTTCTCGTTCCTCTCACGCGCCCCTGCTTTTTTCTTCTTCTTTTTTTTTCTTCTCTCCAGCTGCTCGCGCCGCGAGGGTTTCTCGCGTCGCTCCTCTTCTTCGTTTTCTTCCCGTGGTTATTATCACGGTGTCATATCAACTTTCTTCGTATTTTGTCACTGTCGTTCACAAACTTATTTTCGTTCCTACACGCACCACATCACAAACATCTACTTGCCACGCAGACTGCTTGGGTTCGACCCTCATTCGGGCCGGCGATGTTTTATTATTTATTTTATTTGCATCTTTCTCGACTTTTCGGTCACGGACAAGATGATTTTTCGCTCACAACCAACGACGCCGCCGCCGCCGCCGCCGGAATGTCTGCGAAACGAGCTCTTTAACGCCGTCGCGTTAAAACAGACTAAAATCTTGCATTCCCATTCGTAATATACTTCATTGTTTCTTTACTGATGTCGTCTCACGCTTTCCCTGTTTCTACAAAACTTAGACTCCTGTTTGATAGCCAAGTGATGCAGCAACTTGTGGCGCTTTTGTTAATACAACGAATGAGGCTTACCAGAGATCCTCGAAGAACTGGCTCCATTGACTCCCGCAGCGGTTAATTGACCCCATTGATCTTGCACGTAGCTTCAGGGACATCTGTTAACCGCACTTCCATTGTAGAGTACAGTAAAATATTATTACGCATCATACGCTTTTCGGCCTAATGCGTTTTTCTTTAGAAGCTCAGCTCCTAGGCGCCCGTTCCTGGTGTTGAGCGCTATAAAATTTTTATATTGTAGGAGGAGCCTCATTGACGCACTTAATAAGGTCATTCTGCTTTAAGAGGCAGAGAGATGGCCCGTGAATTTATATTTTTCTTTGCTATAATAACATAGATTTAATCAATGTAGATAAGGCGTTAGGCCAACATAAAAAGAAAGTTTTTTTTCGAGCCTGGCGGCAGATATGTCACCGCCCCGTTATAAAGGGGACGCTCATAGCATCCATCCATCCATCCATAGTAATGCGTGGCAGAATCGTAGAATCACACCAGGCGTCAAAACACGTGAATTGTGCAACGAGTGGGTGGTTTAAAGCTGACTACCCATTACAGAGCGTGCAGCTGCGCTGGTGCGTTTGGAACCTTACGGACGCGTAGTACGTCATGGAAAAAGCAAGAAATATGGAACAGCGGGCACTTCGCAACTATAATTGCAGTAAGCCGGCATTTTAGGATAGTTTCAAACGGCCAATTTGTTTAAGTGCACAAGTGTTTCTTTCCGTGAGGCATGGTTGAAGGCGATGCGCACGGGGCCCGATTACGCTATCGCGTTCTTCTCTTGAAGACGAAGCTCAAGCGTCCCAGAAGTTTTGTAGCGTTAGCTACACTGGCCTAGCCAAGCCCGTTTCGCGCGCCTCATCAAGAGCTGTGCTGCGCATGCGCGAGGATCAGTGATGTCACACAGCTGGCGCACCGGAGCCGGCACCTCCCGCGGACTCTGCCGCCGCCGCGCGCGACTCACCGCTGCCGGTCTGCGCATTCAGAGGAGTGACGTCGTAGCCGTGGTAGACGCAGTGGCGCCGGCGCGCGCGCGCAGCTATTCGCCTTCGCTGTGCAGTCGCCGTCTGACACTGCGCTGGAGCCGCGGCGCTTCTGACTGGCGTTTGCCAGTGTGGTATAGCCATGGAGAAGGAGAGCGCAAATGCTGCTCAACGGCGCAGAAGAGCGGAGAAGCTTGACTCATCGGATTCCGAAGTAGTTGCCTGGCAATTAGATTCCCAAGCTGGGATTTGGGATTCATGGAAGCAGGATTTGGGATTCACCACCATTCATCTTGTCTATCAGAGACAGACAATTCCAAATACTGCGTTGGGGCCATAGAAACGGCAGTGTGTTACTTTACTGATCACCGAGCCGTCTTTGTGGCATTAGAGAAGCAACTTGACGTTGAGCAAAAATTAATATACATATGCCACATAATACGTATACCGTGTGTGTGTCACTGGAGCAGCAGTAAGCATGATAATCAAGCTAATCCTAGACAATATAGACAATCAGGAAAGCTAAGAATAATGAGCTGAAGCTTTGCTAACGCTACTTATATCCTGGCATAGCGGAGCTAAGCCACTGCAACATTTTTTGAAACAGCTCTCACTTGAAAACACGATTGGCATATTTATTCTAGCCTAAACATAAAACGATGCACTCAGGCCAGAGCGTTCGTTCCAAATACGTTTCGCAAAAATCCTTTAGAGGGACTCTAAAGAGCAAAACTATTTTTCGCGTATTAGTAAAGTACAATTTCACAATCCCGAAAACACCACTCTTACCGCCAGTGGCGTAAATACCGAAAAATCACAAGGGGGGAGCCACAAATCACACCATGGCAGTCATTTTGTTTTTCAAATGTGGGTTGTATTTTAATTTACATGAGAATTAAATCATTCTTTGAAATAAAATTTAGAAAACGAGCATGGGATCCGAGCTCGACTAAATGAATTGTTCTTTTCTGTCTGCTTTGAACAGGTCGAGCTGCTTTTGCGATGTCCATAGTACCACACAGCTGAGGGGTATTGAACAAAGGTTCACACTAAAGAATAATCAGCCGTTTCAAAAAAGTTGAACGCGCTCAATTTATCTGTCGAGTAACTCAAATGTATGGTGTTCTAAAGCTAAATCTCAAGGGGGGACACTTGCAAGGGGTGTCCCCCCCCCCAACCTGAACACAAGGAGGGTCCCTCCCCCCCCCCTCCCCCCACCCCCCCCCCCATGATTTACGTCAATGCTACCGCGACACGACACTTGGGAAGCGAGAAAACGCGCGAAAAGAAAATGCGGGTGGAGGCGCCACCTTGAGATTCCCGCACGAAACACCGTGACCTCATAGATTTTGAAGGCGTCTACTGGGTCCTACGTAGCTTCTAATCAATAGAAATCAAGTAGAGTCTCATCTGTGGGTGCCATAGACCTAGAATACGAAGTTTCAGAAAATTTCATTGAGCCAATGTCGCGAAAATACGGAAAATGCATTTTTAAATTGTCGGCGTCACGCGCGCCGACTTCGGCGCGAAATTTAAAAATGAAACTTCAACCTTGATTTTCCCCGCTAATAATGAACTTATGATAGTGAAACGTATGGCATTAGAGTTCTCAGAGTGCAGTTTGTTAATCTAAATCAAGTCATTCTTTCTCTTTAGTGTCCCTTTAAATAAGGTAAAGCGTCATTCGTCGTAAAATAACAAGCACGTGTGCACTTCTGGTTGTGCGCGCTAAATACTTGTATTTATGCAGGGCTTGAAGGCAAGCACAGTGTGGACTCTGTAACACAGCATGCTAGAAAAATCTGACTTAGGTCATTCATACTACTCTTTACGTCAAAAACAAACTCCAGTATTCATGAGGCCTACCTCTAACGTAAGATCTCTTCGTACACACTCCTTGAGTCGCAACTCCATTTCTTAACGCCACAGTGAATTGGCTGCCGTGTTCAATTAGATGGCTGCAGTGTTCAAAACATCTTCGCCTTCGGTTAGACACCGGATCCTTGTTTTTCGTAAGTTTCGTGGTGATTCACATGTAATAGCGCACAGAAATTGGGAACGAACTGTGTATCTCTCCACGCCTTTCAAGAAGGGAGGCGTGTTAACATTACTATTGCACTGCTGAAATGAATAGCGAGGTGCGGCCACTCGTGTGGTCCTTGCGACTGTTCAAACCAATTCGGCAGATCTGTTGCTTTGATTAAAATGACATGTGAACCATGTTATTCGAAATATGCGGATCTAGCCATATTATTGTTCAATGCTCGGCTTGTGCCGCATATGTCGCAGACGCGGAGGCACTGTGTTTAACATTGAACGAGCTGTGAACTCCCAATCCCTCTTTGCACGAACGTAATAACTAAAGTAGCGCGAACAATTAACAAACGAGTGCACGTAGGACAGGCGCACGTTAGACACTAAATTCTGCTTAACTAGGCCACGAACATGTTTTAACTGAACGCAAGAACATTCCTGAAATCAGTTTGGCATTAATATCTCAGAAGGAGACTGATACCAGTGATGATACACTGGCATCAAAAAGAAAAAGCGGGATGTCATAAAATTGGTGTTATCGAAAAAATAATCATCGCAGTATCATTTACATACGAATCGCACAGATTGTAGCTATTAAGATATTATTCGATGTTTAAACACTAAGCGATGCGAAGGTCGACAATCGTGTTTCTTATCTACAAGTTATACAGAGGGCGAGAAGCTCGCCGCTAGAGTATGTGGTGATGTGTATCGAGCCTCCACGTTACACATGGGTCCCTAACGTCGTCCATAAAGCGTCCTGCGCAGTCTACGGCCTATCGCTGGTCGCCAGGACTTGTGGGCAGCGATGACAGTGTAGGCTTTAGCAAGGCGGTTTTAACGGCCGCGTGCGGTCGTCCGGTATCTTCGGCGTTGTCGCTTTTCCGGCGCCAGCATTGCGAGCATCCGCTGTACTAGCCGCCGCCTTTTTTGACCGTGATGATCGGGACTTTGGTTTTGTATCTCCCGCCACAGTGACATTATCTTGGGCTGCAGGACGCGGTGTCTGAGCTATCGGCTTAGGTGTTACTACTGCGGAACTCTCTGCTAACACTGGTGGTGTCATCGGCGTCTCAGCTGTCGGCTTAGGTGTCACAGCTGCGGAGTCCTCTGCTGTCACTGGGCGAGGCGTTGTCATTGAGCTCGCAAAGGCGGAAGAAACGGCCGTCCCACCACCTTCTTGGACAATGACAGAATGCTTTTGCGAATAGCCGCTGGGTGTTTGGAGTACCGGTGCTGACGCGTCAGCGGCTGGGACCACTCTGTCCTGCGGAGGTAGCGGTGATGGGCCGGCTGGTGTCTGTCCGTCGTATTTGGCAGCAGCGGGTGTTCGCGCTTTGGAGCTTCGGCCGGAGCACGCGATTCTCGCTAGGCCCTGTCCGTCGTACGCCTTGCCGCTGGTGGACTTGTAGATCTTGTAAAACTCGTACAGCAGGCTGACGTAGTACAACTGCAAGCAAGAAATTGTCGTGTCGAAAAGTGCTGATCAAGAGAATTTGTCTGCATAATTTGGGTTTTACGAACAGTGACTTCAGTGTGTCAATGTAAGCAGATGAAGAAAATCACGCAATAAAACAATAATATTTCTTGTTTCTCGACGGAATACATTTGGTCCTCCTATCCTTTTCCTATATACTTGAATCGTATGACACAGGAAGACGTTCCATTAGACACTACGCTGATAACTTAGCTTTACTATAGACGATTTCGCTGCTTGTTAAACTGGCGTGCGCCGTACGGCCTGCCCAAGAAGACTTCCGTTGCGGTACTTCCGGTAATGTTTTTTAAATTGTCCCGGTGGTGTTTGCTTGGTGTGTTTGAGTTTGTTGCTCTATTATTTCAGGCGCATTCATTCAGATGTGTTTAGAGCGATGTCTAGCGACTGCACATGAAGAGGCTCGACGTCACATAGAGAGGTACAAG
>JALIZH010023613.1:0-17404 GCA_030522465.1 Rhipicephalus appendiculatus | reverse complement strand
CCAGCTGTCCTAAGTAGACGTAGTCCTCTACCACTTCCAGTGCCTCGCTACCCTATTGCAGGGCGCTGTTCTCTACCGAGACTGTCGCACATTGCTTTAGTTTTCTAAAGGAATGATATTTTTCTAGATCACAATAACTTTGAGACCTACCATATTGCTTTTCTTTACCAATTCAGCAATCGCGAGTTGAAATTCATCCCTTGAGTTGCTCGTCAATGCAATGTCATCAGCTAACCACAGGTTACTAAAGTACTCTCCATTAACTCGTATCCCCAACTCTGTTCCTAATCTAGACCGCTACAAACTTGCAGTAAGCGCGCGGCGAATAGCGTTGGGGCAATCGTGTTTCCCTGATGTGCACCTTTCTTTATTGAAATTCAGTCACTTGATTTACGGAGAACTATGGTGGCTGTGGATGTGCCGTGGATTTCTTCCAGTATCTTTGTATATGGTTCGGCGATACCCTGATTCCGCAGTGCCTGCAGGCTGCATAACTGCTGATATCTTAACCGGATCGAATGCCTGGTCGTAATCTATAAAGGCTATATATATATATATATATATATATATATATATATATATATATATATATATATATCCCCTGATCAATAGCTTGAATATGGTCTATTGTCGAGTAGCTTATACAAAAACCTGCTTGGTCCTTTGGTCGACTGAATTCAAAGGTGGTCTTAAGTCTATTAGCTGTTGCCTTTGTAAAAAGCTTGTCGACAATGGACAGTAAGCTGATGGGCCTATTATTTTTCAAGTCCTTGATGTCCCCTTTGTTATGGACCAAGATGATGTTTCCACTTTTCCAAGATTCTGGTACTCTGACCATCCAAAGGCACTTCGTAGGCAGGTTAACCAGTTTGCTAATACAAGCTGTCCACTGCCTTTCAACAGATATCATGTGATCTGATCTTCACCAGAGGCTTTGCCCCTTGGAATTCCTTCGAAGGCTTCTTTTACTTCTCTTGTCGTTACTGAGGGGGGGGGATGTCCGATTCCTCCGGGCTACTACTGGTTTCTACATTATAGTTCTAGTTGTCCCGGCTACTGTATTCTAAATCTGATCCGCAGCTTTAACTTCAGTGCATTCATTTGGTTTTTGCCTGTTGCCAGCTTTCTCTTCACTGATTTTAGGCTTCGTCCGTTCTTCAGGGCATGTTCAATTGTCTCCATATCACACCTTTTTATGTCGGCTACCTTACGGCTATTGATTAACTTCGAAAGCTGTGCCAGTTCTATTTTGTCTGTTGTGCTTGAGGCTTTCATGCTCTGATGTTTCTTAATGAGGTTTTCGACTCATGGAGATATTGCCAGTGTCTTGTCTAATGACTGTACCTCCGACATCTGCTGTACACTCATCAGATTATCATTCCTCGCGTCAACGCTAAGGTTGGCTTTCTGGGTTAGGCGCCAATATCTGTTGTGGAGCGGGATCCTGAATTCCTGCACTGTCTCTCTCAGCGTTAACGTTTGTTTTCTAGGTCGTCAGTTTCTACCGTTTTTTCCTAAAGTCTAGGTGAATTCGAGACCTTACCGAGCTATGGTCTCTGCATCGTATTTTGCCAACCTCTTCTACATCTTGCACGATGTCAAGATGTGCGAACAGTATGAAGTCTATTTCATTTTTAATTTCGCCACTTGTGCTGCTCCACAGACCACGTCCACTTGGGGTTCGCCCACTTTCGGTAAAAAGGTTTTCAAGACCCACAAATTATTGCGTTCCGCGAACTCTGCTAATTACTCCCCCTCTGGCATTTCCAGAACCGATGCCATATTTCCCCACTGTTTGGTATCCAGCCGGCTTCTTGCCCACCTTGGCATTTTGAGTCCCCATCAGTGCACTATGGTGTGTTTTTACCTTAGTGGTTACTGATTCCAGGTCTAGAAGCTTGCCTTTTATTACTCTTAATCATGATACTTACCACCCTCTCACTAATGCTATATTATTCATCTATGTCGCCACCTATATGTCTATAGATAAGGGACCCCACCCCCCGGTTGTCTTCGGTCAACTAAGCCACGATAGCATTGGACGTTCCTGTTCTTGAGCATTGTATAAGTCTAATCTGTTCTCCTAATTTCTCTGGGCCCTATTACAACCCACTTAGCCCCCTCGAGTTCCTCGAAATGCTGTGCGAGACTCGCCTCACTACGTAAACTAAGAAAAATACGTAAACTGCAGTATCTGGTGTACTGCAACCATAGGTCGGCCAACTGACTCATGAGTCGACTCACGCATACTCACTTAGACTCGCATCGGGCCGTGAGTCAGAGTTGAGTGAGTCCGAGTGAATAATAATTGGGTGAGTTCGAGTGAGGCCGGTTGAGGAACAATTTAGTGAATTTGAGCCCGAGTGAGTCCGGTTGAGCAATATATTGGTGAGTCTCAGTCCGAGTGAGCCCTACGTGAAAAATATATTTCTCGAGTGAGTCTGAGTGAGCACGACCTTTCGCTGCAGACATATGGTCCTATCTACTCATTTTCAGCATTACTGGCAGCCTTATATCGGCTTACTATAATACTGAAGTGTATCCACACATATCTCACCACACTAGCATCCATGTGCCTGATGAATATTTATTGATCAGAAGCGTGAGTTAGGAGGACGGAAGGCGTGTCAGGATCTTCCCCCCCCCCCCCCCCCCCAAATGCTGTGGGAATTATTTTGCGGGAAGGTAAATTCTTTTTCGAGAAGCTAAAAATAGCTCGTGTGCGTCGCAACTTTCATAAAAATGTCCCTTGTGGATACAAACCATTGATAACTCGTATTTGAAAGTGAAAGATCAAAACGCGTATCGCGGAGCACCGATTATGTGAGATATTGCGTTAAAGAGCATTGACGCCATGATCAAAAAAAAGCGGAATTTACACTAACGGACTGATGAGTCGACTCACTCAGACTCACTCAGACTCAGGTCAAGTCATGAGTCTGAGTCTGAGTGAGTACGGCTGAGTAATGTGCTGGTGAGCTTGAGTCTGAGTGAGTCCGGTTGAGAAAAATTTTAGCGAGTCTGAGTGTGAGTGAGTCCCCTTGGGGAAACGTTTGGTGAGTCTGAGTCTGAGTTTGTCCTCAGAGCAAAGTATATTTCTTGAGGGCGTATGAATGAGCTCCGATGTTTTTGGTGACTATGGCTGCAACTAAATATGCTTTTCCGAGTTCATGCGTTAAATAGATGTGAAACGTATAACGACGGTTTATTCTCTGTCCTATAAACTGTACTGTGGTGACTTGTTGACATGCTAGTACATTTGTGGTATCTGTGTGAGCTTAATGTGTGATGCAAACTTAGGTTGACTTAGGGAAACACTAGCTGAAACACTTAAAGAAGCGCTGGGTGTTTTGAAAGTCTGACTGGTCACTAACGTAAAGTTTCCGCTTGATCTGTCACTACACATCACAAAACTGCTGCGTATTGACGCGCGTGCTCTACCTGTATGGCTACACTCTCCTCGACCAACAGTGGCAACATTAGTTGTGAGGTCTTGGAGGAAGCGAAACGGCCTTTCTCACAAATGCGTTTCTGGTACAGAACGACTTACCCCTCTGTCGGTGAAGTTCTTGAACTCCGTCACGAATACGTAAGTTAGAAAGTCCAAGTCTTTGACAACCAGCATTGGAAGATCGCCATTGTAAAATCTGTAAAAACAAAAGATATTGCAATATTGACGGAACGATAAAGGACTAGCCAACAAAGTGTCCAATTCTTTTCTAAGGGTGAAGGAATCATGCAAATTTAATATTGCTATGCATTTTTAAGGAAACAATAACACTCAGTTGCAGACGATAACTCTGCGCTATTGCGAACATTGTATCATCACCAATATAAAACACAAACGAATCCGCACAGAAAAGCCACAACTTAAAGCTGATTGATTTCTAAATTAAACTAACAAACATCTTGATAATTTCTTTCGTAGCCCTGCAGAAGCTGAACCACCTGATCTCGTGATTGTATCGAACTCTAAAGAACGCAAAATATTGAGAAACGACAGAAAAATCTATATTAGATGAACACATGTCGCACAGAACAGCGTGTAACCATCAAAATATTTCGGCACATTCCAACAATCCGGCGCGGCCATGTGTATAGGCAAAGAGACACATAATCAAGTAAACAAATTTTACGCTTTGCTATATATACAGTGCCTCAGTCCACGTATCACTGTAAGCGACAAAATGCGATTGTCCAGGTTACCATTGAAAGTATGTAACCTAATATGACTAGCCCTGTTTAAATAAAAAAAAAAACAATAAGATCTATCAGATAAAGCGAGAAGTTATTGTTCGCCAACATTTATGCCGCGAAAATTCGTATAGTTTTGTTGAACCAGTTTAGGCTTGTTATTACCTTAGTGAAAAGGGATATCAAAGATATCGAAACTGCACATAATAAATCGGATGTGAAAAAATAGTTGATATTTAGGCCAGTGTTGTGAACAATATCTTAGTTAGTTTTTTTAATGCTACTTTCATATTAGCGGTAGGATGTGTTAGGAGTGTCCATGTTGCAGAACATTAAGGCGAAAGCCTATAATATCTCACACTCGCGGCGTCCGTCCGCCGTCCGTCCGTGCCCTGGAACGGTGCCAGCTGTGGCCTCTTCCCCTCGCACTCTCTCAGCAATCCCGGGATGGCACAGCGGCGCATAGTACGGACGCTGGTTGAGTCGGTCGCGCCTCTCTCCAGACTACACTCTCTCAGTAATCACGCAATCACGTGATGGCACAGCGGCGCATAGCACGGACACCAGTCGCGTCGGTCGCGCCTCTCGTCAGACTATAGAGTACACGCGTTTCCCTTGTAGCTCCGCCACAATCTGCCCACTCAAGCAAGAAGGGTGACACGCGCATTGCGTTCCTTTCTGACCGACCCCGTCTGAATGGATGCAGGCTTTCGCCGAACACACTGTGGAATTTACCAAGTGTACTTCATTTTTTTAAAGACGATAGTCTTTCTTGGGATACCTAAACGGAGAAATTTTGGTCTGTCTGTCTGTCTGTCTGTCTGTCTGTTTGTCTGTTTGTCGGCACGTCACACGATTCAGCTAGCTGGCCAAACTTTAACTCCCTGCCTTACGACCTCCAATCTTGACCAAGAAGCATGTGTTCATACGGGTGAGCGTGGGCAATTAAAAATCAAATATTACGCATACCTGAGGCACAACATCAATACCTTAGTACTATTCACAGTGTTCCTTTAAAACAAAATCTATAGATACGTAATTATAAAGATCCTAGTGTTTATTACGCGGCGCTGCTGTGTAAAAAACAAGTCTCCGCCCAGTGATTTAACTTCGACGCTGTGGCTGGCTGTGGTGCTGCCACCTGGCAGCAGCATTGTCCAACACAAGCCGATGTTCCCCGGTAGCGCTGTAGATGGCGTCCTCTTCTGTTTTATCAATGCCAGCCAGATGCGGCTGATTCATCGTAGAAGAGCGCTGTCTCAGGCAAGGCAAAACATATATGGCCGCTTGATGAAATACGACCCACTCTACAAGACATGATCAGAGAACGCAGAGAAAAGACCGACGACCAAATTTCAGCGGAGAAACGCCGGCGTCCGTCTAAGCGCGCCCGGAAAACGTCCGAAAAACGAGCCCAGCGGCTAGCCCAGCTATTAAATTGTGGTACTCATGCCGCTCATGCAGTGCAGTCGGCACAAGACTATCGTCTTTCGACGACATTTGCAGCGAAGCACGCAGATACGCGGCCAATTTTTTTTGCCGTTGATATGTCTCCATTAAAAGCAACGTGCATAAGCGCTTTTAATGGAGTCGCCAATTACTCAACGTGGGACATAAAATTTCCTCATTTGCTTATTTTCAGGAATATTTGTGCAACAAAGTGAGAGAATAAAATAAGATTTTGCTCTCGGCTATCGAGCAAACTGAGTTGTCAGCAGCGAAGCTGTTTAAGCCGGCCGTAAGTACTTTGGTGTTGGTGCGTACATGTGTGTACAAAAACTATCATCATCATGAACGGGTATGTGCCACAGAAAACGGGAAAATTCAGCTACTCACCGCTGGTCCATTAAAAATGGTCAAAAAACATCAATTACGATTTCTAGACAAACGTAACCAGTGTTTAAGAAAAGCTGTAACTTTTAGGATTAACGCGGTGATTAACACCATGGCTGTACTTTTAGGCTTCGCTGAAGAATCTGCGTGCAGTGCTTCAGAGGTACGTACAATGAGAAAATACTAGGGCACGGGAAAGGCACCGGCGGCTGCGAGAAGACCCCGAAGCGATGGAAAGCCTACGTCAACGACGACGTGTCCGCAGATCTACGGGAGGGCAAACGCTCAGTTCCAGCGCGAGTTTCTGTTTCTGGAGTTTGTACATCCGTGTCGTATCTGTGACTGCCTGAGGTTTAACTCGAACCTCTCTACACTGACAATCAACTTAGAAACAACGTAGCATCATGTAGATAAATCCTAGCAACAACCTAGAAAAAACCTAGAATTAACCTAGTATCACCTAGCCAAGGCCTAGCAACAACCTAGAAGCAGCCAGATTAGGTTTAAGACTCGTCCAGCTTTGCTATCTCAAGCCTTGCTCGAGTTAATGCAAGCTTCGCCATTTTTTCGCTTGATATGCGGTGAATTCAACTGAAGAATTAGTTTCACTCATTATGCCCGGAAAAGCGCCTGCGTGTAATGCAAGTAGAGGAACATAAAATGTGTGCTAAATTGAACATAAATGTGTGCTAAAAAACCGCATATGTGCATTCAGAGCAGTGAAGTATACTTACCCGAATACGTCCCCGTACTTGGCACACCACTCTGAGATGGCGCGTACGAAGCCCTGCAGGATATGTTAGTTTTGGTTTAAGAAATCGTTCACCAACAAATTCGCATAGAGCGTCGCACACCAAGCGAAATAGTGCATTTACGAAACTTGGCGACGGAGATATGTCTCGGACTTTCCTAGTTGCTTCCTTCGCACGCCACCCAATTAAAATAACTTTAGAGATATGTCACCTCTACTTTGAGCATGCGGCAGCAGAGGGGTTGTTCTGGAATACACATATTCACACCAAGGAATGAAAAGTAATGCATACACCATAACGGACGCAGTACGGCATCGATGAGAGCCCACAGTTCGATGCCAGTGATGGCGATGAATTATTATGAGAAGAGCCAGCGATGGAGCCCTGCCGAGGCATCAGAATGCGAGCACGATCGCTGGGCAACTTCAATAAGCTGGCACTACCAAAATTTTAAGGAAATATTTTGGATATAATAAGAACACAATGTTTTCAGTCATAAAGGTAAATTATGGATTGTCATGACGATACATTAAATCAAAAATAAAGCCGTTGATTTCAACACTACTGCAAATTGAAGCCAACATGATTCGCGTACCATTTAAAGTAAAGATAATCGCGTCATTCGCACAGAGAAACACAAAAACATCTTACTCCATGAACCCAAACACTGTCTTTTCACAACGCTCGCGCAGTGAACAGATTTGTGCATGTTTGTGCATTTGTGCAATTCCCATTTCTCACTTTATTATGCACAGCAAATTAAACAGAAACAAAAGTAAACAAATATGTCGCCCTGTATAGCGCACATGTGAGAAGACATGAGCTGCAATATTGGACGTGAGGTCGTTGAAGAGCTGACAGCGGATACGATGCACTCAGAGTGACCAGCCATGTCTTCTCGCACCAGCTTTGAAACCACCGCAGATTAGTTCATCCGAAGGTGCAGGAAAAAGGACAATTGCACCGCTATGTTCTACTGTTGGCGCCTTTGTGCCATCATAAAAATTTTTTTGCTTTCCTGTCGTAGATACAAGTCGCGCACGTCTTTGAAATTATTTGCATTTATATGAAATGAAACTTTGCCTAGATTTCCGACGATGGAAGCCTAAGACGGGTTACGCGTGCCTATTTTTCGTGCCTAAAACGTTGTTTTGCGTGCCTATTTTCGGCGCCTAAAACGTGCTTTTTAGTGCCTCAAAATCCGGCCTCAACTCATGCGACATATAAGGCTTTCAGTTTTTTGAAAACGCACTCCCTTTGAGGCAACAAGCAAAATTTGACAATACTTCTTTGCAGAGTAGTTGGTTCATACTTGAAAACTGCTGTGCTTTTACCTGTCTCCCTCGCTTATCCTTCTGCTTGCGCAACGAGTCGAGTTTTCAAAATTTGACAACATATCAAGTTAGAAGTATCGCAAATATTTTGAGTGAGCGGGTTATACCTTCTTGTGGTACTCGACAAAATTTCCCCATATTAGGCTTGGCTCCGGTCCCGGTATGCCGATTTCTTTGAAGTAGTTGAATGTCTTTTGGCGGGACCTGTAGGGGAAGAAAAGGTCGTAAAAATATAACACCTCCAAGAAAGCCCCCTCCCCCCATTTAACCCCCACCTACTACATATGGAGGTGACTAGTCGGAACACATCTTTTAGCAATGTTTTGGCTCTACATGCGTAAACGTTCACGTGCGTAATTAAACGCATACCTTTACATTTGAGCAAACCACGAATAGGTGATGATGACTGAATTTAAACTATACTTAATTTTGATAAGATTGGATCGCCACTTTGGTAACAATATACAGAGATTTTTAGCGTGTAGCATATCCCGGTATGCGCAAAGCGTTGTAGGAATGCAGAGTTACCGGACGATGATATAGACATCTTTTGACGCTTCGTGTTACCATTTCTGGACACATTTGTTTTCTTCTAGGCTTTTTTGAGGGAACAATGGTTAAAAAGGCAACTCATTCGTCATTACGCCACTGCAAGGCATTTAGACTCGAAGTAGAATGTACGATGTTTCTGTAATATTATTTTGTGTTTGCCTCGCTCAAAACGGCCCCGCTAGATGGCACCACTTATGTAGACGGTCAGGGGGCATTAGGCTTTTAATGTTTACGGCTTCGGTATTCTAGGTCACTCTAGCTTCGGTAACCCGGCTGAAACAACGTGGTCATAAGTTGCGCTCGCAAGTCAAGTCGGCGTATTTTGACTCGGCGGCTGAAGTCTCCGCAAGGCGGATACCGCGTGAATCAACTAATGAAGGTGGATTTGCGAGATAGCAGCGCAAGCGTAAAGTCTATATGGCGACTAGTTTACGTTCCGTAAAGGCCAACGCCTGCGCAGATTCCTTTGGGTATCCGGTTACACGGTTACGTTAACAAGTATAAGCACAAGCTAAAAGCCGCTAATGTCAGGACTGGTTCACCAGACAGCGTCGCGCAATCGCAGTCCGTCTAAAAAGAATACCATGTAAATGGTAGAAGCCTTGTTGGTCAGTCGCCTCGCGTTTCGCATCCCGTGTCACCAACTCACTCAAAAGCCAATGAAACAGGCTGATGGTCTAATCAGGTGGGTGGTTAAGACAGCACTGAAGTTATCGATGGGCACTGGCACAGCCCGCCTTCAACATGCCGGTTTCTATAGTCTAGGAAATCCCGAAGGCACAAAGAAGCAGTCAAGCCTCTTTTTTTCCCGGACCCACACAAGGTGGAACCTGCTCCGAACCCTTAGATACGGTTCTAACGAAGAACAATGGTTCCCCATTTTCATAAGGGTTATGGCTCACATGCAACTCAACTTGACTCTGGATGTGTACCAGAAGACTGGAAAATAGCTCATGTTCTGCCCATACCGAAGACTGTCTTCAATAAGTACCGCACTATATCAATAACCTCAATTAGTTGCAAACTGCTTGAACACGTAATCTACACACACATAATTGCACATCGCAATCGAAATAGTTTGCTCATAAACAATCAGCATGGTTACCGTCCGAAACTCTCATGTCAAACGCAGCTTTATCAGTTGGTAACTGACATTCAAACCTCACTGCACTTGTCCCATTTTGTTCACGGTATATTTATTGATTTTTCAAAGGCCTTTGACCGCGTACCTCACAAACGACTAACACTAAAAATACGTAATATCGAACTTGACAGTGAACCAACACGGTGGCTTGGGAATTTCTAAAAATCATTCTCAGGTGGTTAAATTAAATAATAATATATCCAGTCCAACACCTGTCAAATCTGGTGTCCCTCAAGGTACAGTAATAGGTCCGCTTTTATTTTTAATACACATTAATCACATAGCATTAAATATTATTTCAACAGTTCGCCTTTTCGCAGACGATTTCGTTATATACGGAGAAAAAGCCGGCAGATCCCACGCACTGTGGGAATCGATGTAATTCGAAGCAGCCAGGAAGGAGCAAATCATGCTTTACATAATTTGCATGTCATGTTTTACATGTTAACCCTCTATTGCATGGCGTCCCATATTTGGCACATACCGATTAACATTTTTTATAGCGGGCGCAAGATGACCAGTGGAGAATGTGACACAGTTAGAGTAATCCTTAGAGTTACGTGCACTAAATATAAAAAAAGCGCTGCCATCCCTAGAGCAGTATGAAATCTAGGCATGAAATAGATTTCACGGTGCACGTGCAAACTCGGATCATGAACAACAGTGACTGCTATATTTTTCTTGCAACCATTTTCTCGTTGCAGAAGCAAGAAAAAATTATTTTGGCATATCTCGTGGCTTTGAAAATTCATGCTCATTAAGGCTCTTCTCAATTCCGTTTTCCACTACGGTATATAGTCGGAAATCGGTATGTGCCATATTTGGCACAGTATGCATGGGAGTGATGAAATGTGCAATATGATGCCATCTATGTTTTGTTGCACAGTGCAAATACAAACAAAAAGAAATCTTCTGAGATCATGCAGCACAGCTCGTTTTTGCCAGATTTCAGTTGTGGCGGTAGGTTTTGAGATGCTTCACGAAAATATCGAGTGTCAGCAGCAGTACCTGGCAATTTTTTGTTATATTATTGGCGTGGGTGCACGAAAAAATTATGTGAAGTGTAACCAGTGCACGGCGATATTTAGCTTTTACGATTTGTTGACAACTGACGCTCACAACCACAAGTCAGCGGTTGGAAATTCGGGCAGGAAAGTACAGCAAGGCGGCACCACGCGAAGAACCAAACGCGTAAGCGGCCATCTTGCACGTAGATGTCGGCAGTCAGATGCACTAACCAAAATGTTCAACTATGCCTGAACACAGGAAGCAATTGCTTTGCTTTATTCCACAAATTAAGCTAAAAAGACCGCAATCAGTGAGATTTTGTTTTTCAGACATGGCAGCAAGTTTGCTCGCCCACGTGCATAGCGTGCCATATTTGGCACAAACCTCTATCTTCATTAATACAGTCGCAATAAATCTGAAAATTTTTGTACATGTTATTCTTCATGTAGTTAATGATAAAAAATGATCAAATAATTTTTCAATTGATTTTTTCATAATTCATGCAATAGAGGGTTAAGACCTGACATTTATGTTCGTCATACAGTCACGTCGCGCAGTGCCAATTTTGGTGACTATCAAGCTAGCGAACTGGACGCAAGCGCACCATGAGCGTGGCATGTAAATGGGGTTGTAGATGACACGCATGCCAAGATTTTCATGTTACCACCTGCCACTTATGTTCGTTATACAGTCATGTCACCCAATAGCAAATTTGGTGTATATCAAGCTAACGAAACGTCCGGGAGCGCGCCATGAGCGTGGAATGCAAGTCATGTCACTCATGACATGTCATGATTTCCATATCACCACTTGTCATTTATGTTCGTCATACAGTCACGTCACTCAATACCAAGTTTGGTGTATATAAAGCTAACGAAACGGGCGCGAGCGCGCCATGAGAGTGGCATGCAAGTCATGTCGCACATGATAAGTCATGATTTTCATATTACCACTTGTCATTTATGTTCGTCATACAGTCACGTCACTCAATCCCAAATTTGGTGAATATCAAGCTAACAAAACGGCCGCGAGCGCGCCATGAGCGTGGAATGCAAGTCATGTCACTCATGACATGTCATGATTTCCATATTACCACTTGTCATTTATGTTCGTCATACAGTCACGTCACTCAATCCCAAATTTGGTGAATATCAAGCTAACGAAACGGCCGCGAGCGCGCCATGAGCGTGACATGCAAGTCATGTCGCACATGACAAGTCATTATTTGCATATTGCCACCTGTCATTTATGTTCGTCATACAGTCACGTCAATCAATCCCAAATTTAGTGTATATCAAGCTAACGAAACGGCCGCGAGCGCACCATGAGCGTGGCATGTAAATCATACTTTTCATGACAAGTCAGTCAAGATTTTCATTATATGACCAGCCATTTACGTTCGTCATAGCGTCATGTTATGTCATACCAAATTTGGTATAAATCCCATTAACGATACGGCCGGGAGAGCACAAAGTCGTAGGCGGCTAGATTGATAGATAGATAGCTAGATAGATACGCTTAAAGTCGCCGAAGTTCGCTAAGAAATGCTTCGCATTTAATAGCTGGTCCTAACGACGTCATAGCTCTACAATCTGACGTTCATAAGCTAACATAATGGTGCAGCAAAAGGCACATGCATATGAATCTAGAAAAGACCAAACACGTGACGTTCAATCCTGTCTTCAACTCACAATCTAATACTTATATACTAAACAATAAAGTAGTAGACTAAGTTACAACGGTTAAATACCTCGGCGTCCTTATCAATTCGAATCTAGCATGGACTGACCACGCAGAATACATTACTTGTAAAGCGCAGAAAAAACTTGGCTTTCTGAAGCGACGCTTACATCTGGCCGACAGGGACACCAGGCTTCAAGCATACAATTTCCTTGTGCGCCCTTCACTCGAATATACATAAATCATTTGGCATGCCCACCAGATCGAATCTACTGGAAGCCGTTCAGAATAAAGCAGTACGATTCATCTTATCATCATACTCGCGATTTAATAGCGTTTCATCTTTGAAAGCAGAGCTGAATATGCCGCCGCTTGCTGTGCGCAGGCAATTTTCCCCATTATCTTTTTTCCACACCCTGTATTGCACTAACACGTTATTTGCCCGGGCGCATATTTTACCTCCATCTCATACTTCTAGTCGCACCGATCATACTTTCAAAGTCAACCATACCTTCGCCCGTGCAGAAAAATACAAAAATTCGCCTTTAACTTTGTCCATAAAAGAATGGAATGAATTACATTCCGGGATTGCTACAATAACAGAGCCTTCTTTGTTTAATTCAGCAGTGCTAACGTATTTGGAACCCTGTAACTTTCTTTAACAATTATTCTTTATCCGATGTTTACTCTTGTTGTATTGCTTGCCCTGTTACTATGTTTTACGAATTTCTGTACTATAGCATTGCATTAACATCCAATTATTCATTTTTTGTAAAAATTGTGTTATGTTTATGTCCCCCCCCCCCTATGTAATGCCCCTAGCGGGCTCTTAGGGTACCTGAATAAACAAATAAATAAATAAATGAATAAATAAATAAATAAATAAATAAATAAATAAATAAGTAAAAAAATAAATAAATAAAAACCATTGTCACCCAACTTGAATTCACACCGCCACCATGGCCGGCGCAAGGCACACGCTGATTACTACACCTGGAGGCGCAAATATCGCCAGGACACCCTGTACGTTGACGACGTGGATGAGCTTATCGAAGGAACGGCCATAACTAATGCCACGACGAAGGACGGACGCATTAACATCTCTGCGTCGATTAAAATGACTTGGACCGACGAGGCTGATGGGGTAGCACTAAACCTCGTGCTGGCGCTTGTGCCCGAGGATTCTACCATTACAGCAATCTGCCCGATTCCTGTAGAGCATACCGATGCTTCCTAGAAGGCTTAGCACCACATATGGTTGAACATATTTTACCTACGGAGCAGAAACCTGGAGACTTACAAAGAGGGTTCAACTTAAACTGAGGATGACGCAGCGAGCGATGGAAAGGAAAATGATAGGTGTAACCTTAAGAGACAGGAAGAGAGCAGAGTGGGTCGGGGAACAAACGGGGGTTAAGGATATCATAGTTGAAATCCAGAAGAAGAAATGGATATGGGCCGGGCACGTAGCACGTCGGCAGGATAACCGCTGGTCATTAAGGGTAACTGACTGGATTCCAAGAGATGGCAAACGCGTCAGGGGGGAGACAGAAAATTAGGTGGGTAGATGAGATTAAGTTTGCAGGTATAACGTGGCAGCAGAAAGCACAGGACCGGGTTGATTGGCGAAACATGGGAGAGGCCTTTGCCCTGCAGTGGGCGTAGAGAGGCTGATGATGATGATGATGATTTTATGAAACATTCATTCGCTTCCCCATGAGGTGACACCCACGTAGGTACCTGGGTAGGAGTGTGTTCCCGGGGTATGAGTGCACTAATGCGCATATCTGAGGCATTCCCATGGGGACCTTGGATGAAAATTCACCCAAAATCGGTGAAAAGACAAGGGGAAGGGATCTACATGTACCACAGGATAACCTCATATTCCAGGAACGGAAGACGAGAATTACCGCCTCCTTACCACTCCCTCACCCCCCAGACGGAGGTCAGTCTGGCGCCAGATCTAGATCAGGATATTCATTTTATCTGGCACATATATTTTACTTCACTGTGCATCAACCATACTGCACCACTTGCAGGGCGCCCCAGGCGGATCTTCTCCCCTGTTTGTGGAGCTGCCCCAAGCCTTAGGCGGGCGGCCCTATTTTCAACATTTTTCCTCTTGGAAGGCTGCACTTCGGGCCACTGGCTCGGATGACCAGCTGTAGCATGTGGTCCGCGCCCGCCTAGAGATGTCGGCCAGAGCGCTTCCGAACATCTAGGGGCCCAACTACATTTAGATAACTTATCTTCAATGAAGCTCCATCTATACACCTATCCTTTCAAATCGTAGATTGAGAAAGAAAAAGACGTACGGGACCTTCGCCAATTATGAAGAGTTGCAGTGTAATGGGACTCTGGGTTCACTTGTGTTGATTTCATCATTTTGAAAAGGAAACGAGATGTCGAAAGTAGCCCAGACACTTGTGGATGCATTCCTTGTACATATGTTCCCACATTGGCTAAAATATGTGTTTCGAAAAAAAATTGTCGACTCTTTACACAAATAGAAGTTTATTGCATACAAATAACAAGAGTTCAGGTGAGTAAAACTGCACTGGTTCACACAAAAAAAAGCATGCACCTCCACGAAGTGAAACATGACGAGTGGGCGAAGCGCTGGTATCGTAGCACTCCGTAACCGTACGTCCCCCAAGCGTTGCCACTGAGAATGTAAATGAAGTGAGATAAAGTGTGTATATATATATATATATATATATATATATATATATATATATATATATATATATATATATATATATATATATATATATATATATATATATATATATATATTTATTTGGTTCCTCTTTAGGCCTCTTCTATTTTAATCCTCTTGTTATATTTCGTATATATCGTCTTGAGTTCTGGATTCCGTTTTCCCTTCATTATTACTGCTTTATGGTCTGTGAAATGGAGAGCCAGTGGTTCTTAGAGAGGATGTCACCTAAAGTTGGCAAAGACAAGGTGTATGCATGTTCCTCGGGTGGTTGTTGGTTGTGTCCAGTCATATAAAATGAATCGTAGAGCGTGTCGACACCTTCCACACTCCACTGTGCACATCCTTCAGAATTGTGATAACTAGATTTGTTGATTTCGGGAACATAATACCTTTAATTATTATTCATTTCATTTTAAGATATTTCAGGAGTGTTTTGAGTGCTTCTCATGACTTTTATCTGACACCTCATAATCGTAATCGCAACATGTTTCGACTATATAAACGGTTTTCTACAGACACAGTTTTCGACTTACACGGTGCTGTGCTGTGACAACGGACACCGTGGACGGACAATCCTCGGCCTTAAGGTGCTGCGCTCCTAAAATTCACTTTAACGGCACGTACAAACAGGAAGGCAACGAAAATTCATAAAACTAACTGTGACAAATTGCTCCAACGCCCACCCTATTTCTCGCACGACATCCACTGTGTACCCCGCTGTATTCTCCCCAAGGCACCAGCTTCTTGAGATTAAATTTTTAATTAGTTTATGTATCTGGAATCATTCTATATATAGTCAGCAGCAATAACTTCAACGGTAAAAGTGGTATGTTACCTTGTTTGAGGCGAGCGCACGAAAAGCGTGAGGAATAATGTTAATATTAACTACAAAAAACCCGGCAGATCCCACGCACTGTGGAAATCGATGTAATGCGAAGCAGCCAGGAAGGAGCAAATCATGCTGTACATAATTTGCATGTCATGTTTTACATGTTAGGACCTGTCATTTATGTTCGCCACACAGTCACGGCGCGCAATACCAATTTTGGTGTATATCAAGTTAGCGAACTGGACGCAAGTGCACCATGAGCGTGGCATGTAAATGGCTTTGTAGATGACATGCATGCCAAGATTTTCATGTTACCACCTGCCACTTACGTTCGTTATACAGTAATGTCACTCAATACCAAATTTGGTGTATATCAAGCTAACGAAACGGCCGCGAGCGAGCCATGAGCGTGGCATGTAAATCATTCTTTTCATGACAAGTGATTCATGATTTTCATGATATGACCAGCCATTTGTGTTCGTCATACAGTCATGTTATGCCATACCAAATTTGGTATAAATCCCATTAACGATACGGCCAGGAGAGCACAAAGTCGTAGGCGGCTAGATAGATAGATAGATAGATAGATAGATAGATAGATAGATAGATAGATAGATAGATAGATAGATAGATATATACGCTCAAAGTCGCTGAAGTTCGCTAAGAAATGCCTCGCATTTAAAACCAGGCTTCCTTATGAGAGCACATATGGGAGTAAAACCCACTATATAATTCTTGTTTCGATTGTAGGAACGAAACTACTGAATCAGGTGGGATTTGACGAACGGCTGCTTGATGTCATCATTGCTTTTAGCATCTGTGCATTCTGTTGCGGCCGCTTATAGTTGGGCAACGAGGAATGCTTGCACATCTCACGCTTCGAAGTAGTGAAAAGTGGCTACTCGAAGTATCGTGAGGATACTTCGTTGGCTTATTACAATTGATACGAAGATAACTTCACCATGTGGTTAAGCTGAAGAAAATTTTTCATACGTACTCTGTCTTTAATGCCCGTAAGCCTACCATGCCTAATACACACACACACACACACACACACACACACACACACACACACACACACACACACACACACACACACACACACACACATATATATATATATATATATATATATATATATATCGCCAATGTACAAATTTTAAATTTCATTATCCTGTTGTCTGCAAGCTCGCTATAGGTCATAGACTCATACGGTATCAGATCTTTATCTCTTTGTCCGCTATATGGAATGCTGGACAGGATATTTAGAAGCCATGCAAGATCATAAAATATTACCGATAAATAACTATTTTCTTTCTCCACAAAACAGGCGTCTAGTAGTTCCGGATAGTGCAA
>JALIZH010023612.1:0-18445 GCA_030522465.1 Rhipicephalus appendiculatus | reverse complement strand
TGCACGTGTGTGTGTGTGTGTGTGTGTGTGTGTGTGTGTGTGTGTGTGTGTGTGTGTGTGTGTGTGTGTGTGTGTGTGTGTGTGTGTGTGTGTGTGTTTTTGTGTTTGTGTATGTATGTGTGTGTTTCGTTTTTATTTTATCTCTCTCTCGGTCCTCTTTACAAACCCTATTTTCCCCACCCCTGTGCAGGGTAGCAAACCAGTTACTCTACCAGGTTAACCTCCCAGCCTTTTCCTTACTTGGTAAAAAATTCAGCTCAATAAACGGGACAAGAAAAGTAGAGACACACAGGACGAAACGCTTCGTCCTGTGTGTCTCTACTTTTGTTGTCCCGTTTATTGCGCTTAATTTTTTACCAAGTATGCATCACCAACTGGCCCAAACCTCTACTCTTCTAAAGCATTTTCTTTTTCGTCTATTTCTCTCTCCTACAAAAATAAGGTTCAAATAAAAGAGGCAAGTGCACAAAAGTAAACACAATGTAAGATAGCATCAAGAATAACGGTAAGTACAGCAGCATAAGTGTGTGTACAATAACAATAATGGTTCGGTTTAATGTCCCAAAACCACTATATGATGATAGGGGACGTCGTAGTGGAAAGCTCCTGTAATTTAGACTAGCTAGGGTTTTTTTTTTAACGTACACCTAAATGATTGCTAACCTTATACATATTACGGCAGCCCAATGTCATCGACCATATTATTCCATTGGAATGGAATAATATGGTCAATCACATTGGGCACGCATTGGGCTATCGTATAATGTATTAGTAAGAGCGTGTGAACCGGGACATATCTGTCATCCCGTCTCTATATGTGGTGCACAGTTATTCGCATGCTTTTTTTTTGTGTCCTCGCGGCATTGTGCCGTCATCCCGACTCATTTTTATTAACATTTGCTTCCCGAAGAGTGCGTTTCTGTGACAAAATTTCGCACCTAACACTACAAATTTTAGTTATGTAATACGGGAGATCGATTTCCCGGCTGCGGTCACTTGTATAGACAAAATGTTTTTTTTTTTAATTTAATACTAACCTTCACCTATGGGCATTACAGCAAGTGGGTGCATGTTTTAGGCAGCAGAGTATTATGAAAATATTTCGCTTCGTGAAAAGAAGCGCCATACTTGTCATGTATACAATGCTAAATCACAAACTGTTCCAAGCTCTAGTGTTTTAACAAAAGCATAGTCACGGAAGACATCACCTCCACAACAAAATTGTCGTACCTTCATGAAGGGGTCCACTCCCTGCATCTTTTAGAATCTTAAAAAGAGAAATATTCTAATGTGATATTTTTTGTACAGTCTCTCAACTCCTGTCGTGTAAGTTTATGTTTGCTTCTTGGCCATGCTAAGGTACCTGCTATGATTACGAGGAACAAATCTAACAGCCCTAATATGGATTCATGACAAAGCGTAGCGCGAGGAAGACGAGACACAGGAAGAAATACACAGGACAGGCGCTACCTGTGGATAGCGTCTGTCCTGTGTATTTCTTCCTGTGTCTCGTCTTCCTCGCGCTACGCTTTGTCATGAATCTACACCAACTCGCCCAGTACGCTACCTTACTCCAACTAATATGGATTCTTGTTTTAAGTTTGCTGATAAGCTCGGATGTATATTGATTACAACAAGCTCATCCCCATTCATGTATCAGGCGCACGTAACAGAAATACAGTTGCGTTTTCAAGTTTCCTCGTAGATTACTGAAATACGGCGAAGCGTTGTGCGAAGCATGAGGCAATACCGGTAACGTTCGTTTCAGACTATATTTTTTGCATAGAAACAAAAACATCACGCATAGCAAACGAAAATGTTATGCTGCTTGACATTATCATTTTCTATGCATGATTTTCGGTTTCTATGCATGACCATGATGCATGTCCAGCAATCTGGGACATCGACTAGTGCGGCAAAGCCGACCCCAAGGGGAAGCGCTGGGCGTAACTCTATGGGGAGCGTTCTTCAAAAAATGATTACTGAGCAATGCCTGATTTTTCGCTAATTGCACTTCAGGCACTTAATGCTGACAACCTCCTTATGTGGTAAAACGCGATTAGTTTTAATCGGCCGGCTGGAATTTTTTCCCGAGACACTTTTGTGCCTCCATTGAAAATGTATGGGGTGATTTTTGAAAAACTAATTGTAGCGCAACGATAACGTATTCGCTAATTGCACTCTAGTGGCATGTACGGTAGGACAACCTGTCTTTGTGTTTGCAATTTCGTGGGATTACGCTGGGTGGATTTTTTCCTGAAGAGCTTTTCCAAATCGATAGTGCAGGAAAGCAGCATTACAGGGGTAAAAGAATCACCTGTCGGTAAATCGATGAGAAAGTGGACGTTGATCATGGTAAAAACTCAGCAAAAGTCTGCAGATGTGACGTACATTATGTGGATGAAGCATCAGGAATTTCATAACCGTAATAAATATTTATCACTAATCAAACCATTTAATTTAAACTTATGGGGGGAAGCTCTCAGTGTAGAAGCACATATGTAGTACAGTACATATAGTGTTTCAATGTGAACAGTTACGATAAGGTGGTAGATAACAATATCATATCATTGGTTTGTTCTGTTTATTGTTCTCATTAATTAGGAGTTCGGGTTAATTACAATCAATGACTTATATGCTATCTATGTGTTGAGTGATGTCATACGAAAAGTGTCCGAGATGGCATACAGATTTGAAGGTATGAAATTCCGAAGTTGCTGTGGCATGACATGACTGCATGAAGAATATAAATGACAGGTCATAACATGAAACTCATGACACTTATGTCATGAACGGTATGATCTACATGCCACATTATTAGCGCTCTCGCGGCCGTTTCTTAGTTTAAGGTATACCAAAAATATTGAGGCTTGTCAAGAGTGTATGACGAACATAAAAAGCAGGTATTAACAATTATGACATGTATGCCATTTATGACATGATTTACATGCCACACTCATGGTGCGCGTGCGGCCGTTTCATTCGCTGGATATATACTGAAATTGGTATTATGCAATATTACTGCGTGACAAATATAGATGACAAGTATTAACATAAAAATCATAACATGTATGTCATGTATGACATGACTTACGTTCCACGCTCATGGCACGCTCGCATCCGTTTCGTTTCCTGGATATATACCAAATTTGATATGGCGTGACATGACTGTATGACGAACGCAAATAAGAGATCCTTACATGCAAATTATGGCACGGATGTCATGTACGCCATGACTTACATGCCACGCTCATGGCGTGCTCGCAGCCGTTTCGTTTCCTGGCTATATACCAAATGTGATATGACGTGACATGACTGAATGACGAACATAAAGAAATTACAGCATATCCACGGAGTGAATGATGATGAGTGGGGCGAAGCGTGCGTCCGTCCGTCCGTCCGTCCGTCCGTCTGTCTGTCTGTCTGTCTGTCTGTCTGTCTGTCCCTAAAACTAGCACCATCCCACTAAAACCACTAACGCCATCTAGTGATATTATTTCCAAGATGATGATGATGATGATGAATTGTGGCTATGCCCTTTGTAGCGGGTGGGCAACTCTCAGGTGCCTTAGAGAAGGAAAAAAAATAAATAAAAAATAAAAAAAACCTTTGTCCCACAGCCTAGGAAGATATACACACACACGCTGAGGTGAATTAACCTGTTCGCGACAGCCGTACAATGTCTCCTCGTAGACCAGCTACATTGTCTGAACGGACATATACACACAACGCCATCTGTTGAGCAATTCATGAACTAGAGGTGGCTGGCTACATACATACTACTACGGTGGAGGAGGAGGGAACGACCCACACCCTAAGGAGCTTAGCTCCTAAAAGCAGGTCCTTACATGCAAATTATGGAACGCATGTCATGTACGGCATGGCTTACATGCCCGCTCATGGTGCGTTTGCGGCCGTTTCATACACTAGTTCAATATTAAGATTGGTATTACGCAATGTTACTGTGTTACAACGATAAACGACCACTATTACCGTAAAAATCGTGACATGTACGCCGTCAACGGCCGTCCAGAGGGCCCGTGAAAGAGCGGAGAGGCATGGCCTCCCGATTCCGACATGGGAGCAGCCAGCGGCGAGCCGAGGGCCCCAGCGGGTCGTTCCCGGCTAGTCCCTCAGGACATCAATAAAGTTCTTTGTCTGTCTGTCTGTCTGTCTGTCTGTCTGTCTGTCTGTCTGTCTGTCTGTCTGTCTGTCTGTCTGTCTGTCATAGAACTAGGCGGTCACGTACCAAGAGACAGGGATGTACAGACCCGCGGCTTTAGGAGCTTCGCCCCTAAAAAAAAAACACTACGCTTTTTACACGTGTTGGTACTGCAACGTTTTGCCTTTGGCGGTAATTATTCGAAAAGTACGCGAAAAAAATGACACCATCTCCCGCCAAAGGGGAGCATGAGGCGATGCGAAGCACACCGCGTTTGCATCGGTTCGACTAGCTGTTTCCGTTAATGTTGCGTATTGAGTGTTGTAGTTTGTTAGTAAATTTGATTTTTTTTATGGCGCAAAAGCAGCTGAGGCTATGCTACGCCAGACACAAGGTTATAGGTAATGAAACGGTGAAATGATGTCGTTTACAGCTTATTTAAAAAGTCACATTCCTTTAAAAAGTTCAGCACAGAAGACAAGGGTACAAGGGGATCATCTCCAAGAAGTAGAGCAGGGTGAAAAGGCGTTTGTTGTTTGTATAGTTGGCCAAAATATTTTCGTCTGTACGTTTCAATGTGGGGACATGTGATGAGTATGTGTATAACTGTCAATGGTTCTTGACATTTTTCACATGTTGGTTGTTGTTCATTTTTAAGTAAAAAGTTGTGAGTCAGGTGTGTGTGCCCAATACGGAGTCGGGCTAATATGACCTCAACAAACCGTTCCTGGTGACGACACGTCTTCCATTCTCCAAGTACGGGCTTCACCATGTGGAGCTTGTTATTCGTGCATGTGTCCCACTGTTGTTGCCATTTCGCTTGTAGAGCTAGACGAATTGTTCTCTGGATGTCTTTAAGGGGAATTTTCACATTGGCTACTGTTTTGTGCGCTGCCAATGAAGCATACTTATCTGCTTTTTCGTTTCCAGGTATCCCAACATGACTTGGGACCCAGCAGAAACTGATGGAAGCTGCCTGGCTGTTTAAGTATACCATGTTTAAAATGTCACCCACTAATGGCTCACATTCGGATTTTATATGTAGAGCTTTTAGTGTGCTTAGTGAGTCGGTGTATATGATTGCTTTCTTGTATTTGCCAGCGATGATTTTCCGAACTGCTTCACTCAAGGCATAAGCTTCAGCTGAAAAAATGGAAAAACTACGAGGTACTCTCACCGAAACTGCACTTTCCGCTGTCGCGATCCCAATACCCACATGGTTTTCTGTTTTTGAGCCATCTGTGTAAAATTCTTCGTAATCCTTATATTCGTGCTGAAGTGTATATAATTCTTGAATTATGTGTTCTGGTGGAGTGCTTTTTTTGTTGAAACGGCTTAATGAAAACTCGCAAAGCTGTGACAGGTCGAACCATGGCGGCAGTCTTGGTGGTTTAATAGCGACGTGTAGTGCTCCTTCAGGGATGGCATAAATGTGGCAATGTTCCTCGAAGCGCAGGACAAGTGGTCTGATTAGGTTCGGTTTGTTTAGGTAGTGTAAGCGCGAGTTACACTGTGTGGCGATTTCGTAGCAGATGTGTTCAGGTGACGACCTTATCCTTAAAACATATGACAAGGTTAGTAATGCTCTTCGATGACACAGAGAAGGCTCGTTGCATTCTACGTATAGACTTTGCACAGGCGATGTTCTGTAAGCACCACTGGACAGACGTAGGCCGAGATTGTGCACAGGGTCAAGACGCCGAATGTAAGACTCCCGTGCCGAGCCGTTGACGACACAACCATAATCCAAGATACTGCGCCCGATGGAACGATAGATGCGCAGCAGGCAGAGTCGATCGGAACCCCAGTGTTTATGAGATAACACCTTCAGAAGGTTGAGTGCTCTATTAGCCTTAACTTTTAGTGCGTTTATATGAGAAAGGAAGTTGAGTTTTTGGTCAAATGTAACTCCTAAGAATTTGTATTCTTGTTTTACCGGAATTTCAATGTTGTTTAGTTTAAGAGCAGGGTCAGGGTACAATCCACGTTTTTGCGTGAAAAGAACTGCGGTAGTTTTTTGTGCCGAGAAACGAAAACCATTTTGGTCAGCCCATTTTGTAAGCTTATTTATTGTTATTTGCAGTTGCCTTTCACAGGATGATAGGCTGGAGGCCCGACAGGCGATCTGAAGATCGTCAACGTAGATGGAGTGCATGACTGTGGGAGGCATGACCTTGTTGATGGAGTTCATTTTGACTATGAAGAGTGTTGTACTCAAAATGCAACCTTGTGACACGCCATTTTCTTGGACAAATACTCGAGAGAGTACTGTGCCGAGACGTACTTGAAATGTTCTATTAGAAAGGAAATCACATAAGCAGTTTAGCATTCTTCCACGAATTCCCATGTCTGCATGGTCTCTAAGAATCCCGTATCGCCACGTCGTGTCATACGCCTTCTCTAAGTCGAAGAAAACTGCGAGACAGTACTGTTTGTGTAGAAATGCATCTCGTATTTCGTGTTCCAGTCTAACGAGATGGTCAGTGGTGGAACAGCCTTTTTTGTATCCACACTGGTGCGAGTCTATAAGCTGTGTTGATGTGAGAATGAAGGTGAGTCTTATGTTTATAATGCTCTCGTATGTTTTTGCCAGACAACTTGTTAATGCAATCGGCCTGTAGTTGCTCGGGGATGTTGGGGGTTTACCAGGTTTGAAGAGAGGTATGACTATCGCGTTTTTCCAATCTTCAGGTATTATGCCGGATTCCCATATTTTGTTGAAGAATTGGAGAAGAGCCTCCGCCGATGCTTGTGATAGGTGCGCCAGCATTGTGTAGTGTACCCGGTCGGGCCCTGTTGCCGTTTTTTTACCGGCGGAAAGTACCCTATGCAATTCGTGTAGTGTGAGAGGATGGTTGTAACATTCATTTGAGGCGCTAGCAGTGGGGAGTTTTTGTTTTTCAGCATTTTCTTTGTATTTAAGGAACGCATTGGTGTAATTCGCTGAGCATGATACATCGTAAAAGTGTTCGCCTAAGAGGTTGGCCTGATCTTCTAGTGTTGTTTGTGTGCCTGGACTTGTAAGCAGTGGTATTGTGTATGATGAGTATTCTCCTCTGAACTTCCTCACCTGATCCCAGATATATTTAGATGTGGCTGAACTATTAATGGATGATATGTATTTGTGCCAAGAACTCTTTTCTGCCTGCCTTCGGATATATCGTGCTTTAGCTTTCGCCTGTTTAAAACTTATGAGGTTGCTATAGGTCGGGTACCTCCGTAAGGTTCCCCAGGCCTTGTTCTGCTGCTTTTTGGCTTCGGTGCACTCAGTTGTCCACCAGGGATTTAATTTCTTTCGTACAATCCCAGACGATTGCGGTATCGCCTTTTCCGCCGCTGAAATGATAGCGTCAGTGAACTTTTTGTTGAGTTCCTGAACAGAATGTTCGGGTGAAAAAATATGTTCAAGGTTTGCGTGATGTGTAAAAAGCGGCCAGTTTGCGAGTTGCAATTTCCACCGGCGTGGCTTGGTGGCCAGTGTTTGATACGATGGCATGAGTTTGATAATGGCGGGTTGGTGGTCGCTACCATATGAATTTTCGAGGACTTCCCATTTAAGATCACTAAAAACACACGGTGAACACAGGGCAAGATCTAAGCAGCTAAAAGTGCGTGATGTTGGCGAAAAATATGTAACAGCACCCGAGTTTAAAAGGCAGATATCGTTTGATAAAATGAAATCTTCAACGATCCGCCCTCTTTGGTCAGTTTTGTCGCTACCCCAAAGAGTAGAGTGGGCATTAAAATCTCCAACTAAAATAAATGGGCTTGGTAATTGTTCTGCTAGATCTTCTAGTTGTTTAGCAGTAACTTGCGCATGGGGTGGAATATGAAGTGAACAGATGGTAATCGTTTTATGGGATAAAATGGTGATGGCTACGGCCTCGAGAGGTGTGTTTAGTTTTACTTCACGGGTAGGAGTGCCGCCCTGAATGGCAATAGCTACTCCTCCCGAGAGACGGCTACAGCATTCGCGGTCCTTTCGGGCTACTTTAAAGCTCTTGAGGAAATTATCATGTTTTGCACCAAGATTTGTCTCTTGGAGGCAGAAAGCCACTGGTGAGAAATCGTTGATAATGTCCTTTATGTCACCTAAATTACGAAGTAAACCTCTACAGTTCCAATGTACGATAAAAGCCATGATGAAATAAAAGTAAGCAAATGTACTTGTGGGGATTGTTTGGATAAAACTAAATATGATAGGTGACATTATTAAGAACTGACACTATAGACAAATGCGATAACCATTTGGTTATCGCTTGCTTTTCATGGTTATTGAGACCTTTTCCTGTTTGGCGCGCTCCAAGGAGCGCTTGTCTTTCGGTGTCGATGACACCGATGTCTTCGGATCGACTTCCATCGCCCTGTCAGAGGCGCTGGAAGATCGAGAGCTCGGCGCTGAGACGCGAGTCTCAGGCCGTGGCGTTCGATTGATTTTAGGGCCCAGCGAGACCGGAGTCTGCGGGCCCTTTGAGGTGGATGGAGCAGCAGACGCTGCTTCCATCAAGGGGGGCAGGTGGAGCTGCTACAGGACCACTGACCGTGGACACTGTAGGCTCCCGAGGCCGTTGTGGTGCTGCCCCCTGCCGCACCACGCTGGCAAAGCTTTTCAGAGGTAAGAGTGCGAGCCTCTTCCTCGCTTCAAAAAATGAAATTTTCTCTTTTATGGTGAGCGCAATCACCTCCTTTTCCTTCTTCCAGCAAGGGCAGGATCGAGAATAGGCCGGGTGATCACCCTGGCAGTTGACACAGCACGGGGATTCTTTGCAGTTTTCAGAAGGGTGGTCATTTGCGCTGCACTTGGCACATGTTTCTTTACCTCTACATGATTGTGATGCGTGGCCGAACCTTTGGCACTTGAAGCAGCGCCTCGGGTTCGGTATGTATGGTCTGACATTGATCTTTAGGTATCCTGCGTTAAGGGAGCTGGGGAGATTGCTTGTTCCAAACGTGAGAATAATGTGCTTAGTTGGGAGCTGTTCGTTGTTTCTTCTGATTGTGATACGCTGTACTTTGATTACATTTTGGTCTTGAAAGCCCTCGAGGAGTTCCTCGTCACTCAGGCTCAGGAAGTCTTCCTCTGAGATGACGCCCCTACAGGTGTTCAGCGAACGGTGGGCGGTGATTGTGACATCAGTGTTGCCGATGCTGACTAGATCATATAGCTTTTCTATTTGTTCTTTCTTTTTCATTTCGATTAGGAGATCTCCGCTGCTCATTTTGGATGCTTTGTAGTCTTTACCAATCACTTCTCCGAGAGATTTCGCCACCAAGAATGGGGACAATTTACGCAAGCTTGAGGTTCCTTCGCTGTGCAAGACATGGAAACGGGGAATGTTGTCAAAGTCGGTACGGAGATTAAATTGAAAAGGTACTTCGGTGCGACCTCTTTTTACAGGCCGATCTGGAAGATGGGGAAAAGCGTCTGCCATGGGATGGTTTCGAAATTCGGCAGCGGTGGTAGCCACCCACCACCGAGCCCAACATGGGGGCGCTACAGGTTTCAAGAACCTGCAGACGCCAGCTATACACCGCTGCTATAACCCAATATTCATACCCAAGACTGGATATGACACACAAGGTTAACCCTCGCCGCCTGGAAAATTGGAAGTGAATAGAAAAGAGGAGAGGACAGGAAAGATTAAAAGAGAGGGAAAGACGAAGATAAGGGTAGAGAGAGACAGGAAAAGGCGACTGCCGATTTCCCCTGGGTGGGTCAGCCCAGGGGTGCCGTCTACGTGAAGCCGAGGCCAAAGGGGTGTGTTGCCTCCGCCGGGGGGCCTTAGAGGTCCAATCACCCGGCGTCGGCTCAACCCCCAGGATCCCCTTTTCCCCGGACACGGCTACGCCACGCACGGCTAAGCGTGGGAGGAGGTCGAAACCCCCCCCGTTAGCTCGGGTCCGTGGTGTCGCCACACACCAAACGCCTGCTCGCGCAGACGCCCCTGCGGGGTGTTGTAGTTTGTGTTGTGTTTATGCTCTTATGTTGTTGTTAACGTAGACCCGAACGCAGACCCGAACGTGGTAGCGCGTGCCAGCGCGTTCTGACTAGGATACAACGCGTTGGTTCAGCATGCGTCTGCAGAAACTCGTTCCCCGACGTCATCACATGATTGCTGAGAGAGTGTAAGGGGGAGAGGCCACACCGCCTTACCCAGCGCCTTACCCAGCTAGCGCGTGAGCTCACAGCATAAGACGCTCACAGAGACTATGTACATTATATACACACAAGAGTTATTCTTTTGCAAAGTACAAGGGCGTCCCCTGATAAGCTCGGGACACGGAGGCTCGGGCACTCGATTCCCTTTAGAGATGACGCAAGGCTAATGAACCTAATTTCGCTAAACCACCGTTATCGCTCAACATAATTCGTTAGTTTCTGCGCTATTTATTATTCAAGACATTGAGCAACATTCATATATCCGTGCACTGACAGAACATTTTATCCTCCGCGTATAACCTGTAAGGAAATTTTCGAAGCGCGCATAAACCAATTAAAGAATTTAAGAGGATGATGATTGCTGATGGCGCTCACCCACAAAGGGGGATGGGCCAAGAACCGGGCGGCAGGATCATTGAGTTTAATACATAATACGCTAAAATAAGCGCTGTAACTTTAGACTAACAAGGAAAAAAAATGCATACCTAATCTATGAAAATTCCGTAGGGCAAACGTCAGACTATTAGATGGGATGTGTGACGGAAGTAATACCAGGTTGTAATTAAGAACGCGTTAGCGCAATCGAGCTTCGTTCACTTCACCTTCACAGTCGCTAGCCTCGCTTAATTTCTCGGCGGACACATCCACCCTGCCGCAAGGAAAGGTACGTCTGTGCTCATAACATATATATTGTTTCAAACTGTCCTACAGTGCCTTTTGTAAGTACAGCATGCAAAATGCTCGCTAGGACATAATTCTTTTTTCTTCGATCCGGAAGGCTACAAGCGCAAATGCGTAGCTGCACTCTTTGTTGATGGTGTTGCTGATAATAAGAAAGAGAGAGAGAGAGAAAACTTTATTTAAAAAGTCAGTCAGTAACGTCAGGCATGGCCCGCCGCCTCCAGCCGTCTGCCGGTTTGATTACTTATTCCTGTGCACTTGGGAATCGGTCGGTTGTCACAGCAGCCACTCACTGTGCAATTCAAATGTACGACGCTGGTGCGATTCTACACTTCTGCCACGCAATATTACATGTGTGAAGGGGGGATCCTCGAACTACAAGACATTATTATAGTGCTTTTTTTATCGAAACAGTGTAGAACACCTGTTTTCCGTGCGAAGTCTTGGATTAGATTTCCTCTCGAGCCGAATATTCATATTGTCTATTTATTTGCATCTATCTCAAATTCTGGCCCCCGGAAGACGTTTATTTTCGCTAACAATACTTAGCCAACAATGAAATCACGCGCTGTTCGAAAACGTGCGCTTGGTGTGATATCAATAGTAACATGCCTCGTTTACGTTAGTGACGTCCTTTATAAGACAACTACTCACTGTTTGTCGTTTATATAATAATAATAATAATAATAATAATAATAATAATAATAATAATAATAATAATAATAATAATAATAATAATAATAATAATAATAATAATAATAATAACAGAGTGAAGAACAACGAACGTTATAGTGGGTCATCATCTCCTCCGACATCGCAGGTCTGTCTGTATACCGCGCATTGCTCGATGGCGCTTCTCGTTCGCCCGCAAGATCCGTTGATTTGAGTCGTTGGTCAAGCTACCGGCCGATCCCTACGGCAGAGTTCAATAAACTTTTTTTTTTATATATATCTGACAAAATATGGGAGGGTTGGCTACGTTGGAGCAGGCTATCCCAACATCATGACAGTAATGTACAAGAAAAACATAAAAATACGAAAAATTAAGAATAAAAGAAGAAAAAACTAATCAGAGTCACTTGGTACATATATACACTATAGGGCTTATAACGAATGAATGAGCACAGTATATATGGGCGTAGTCCAGTTCATATATCGTGATCACATCGCGGATAGAGTCCGAACAAATAGTGGCAAGGTATAATAAGAACTAAAGACAGTTAATTAAATTTGTGTCCATTAAAAAATCACGAAGGGCGCTCACTGCGCGCCTTTGATTATCGGGATGTGGCCATGGTCCAAGTACTTTTCCAATCGTAAATGGTCGTCTGTCGAGACGGTTCAATCGATCACTCAGTTGAGCGCGTTGTTCGTCAATTCGCGGACATTCAATAATGATATGCTCCTCTGATGCATCGACATGATCACAGTGGTCGCAGTGCGGGGACGTTCTTGTTTTTATGCGGCATAAGAAGTGAGGTGTGTATGCAACACCTAATCGTAGACGGTGCAGTAGTGTGTCAAATGGTCTATCAATCTTTTGATTAGGTGTAAATCGGAGAGACGGATCTATTTGATATAAGAGTGAAGACTTTGTATTTTCGTCAAATCAAGCGTTTTTGCACAATTTGTGGCGCAGTTCGGAAAGAACCTTCTTGCTTTCTGAGAAATAAACGGGCACTGGTGTCAAGTGAACTTTTTTATGTGCTGCAGTGGCTAATTTGTCAGCATTTTCGTTTCCCATCACTCCTACGTGACTTGGAAGCCACTGAAAACATATCTCATGGCCGTCCAGATAACCGATGGTAATTGTTTTTAAGATTTGATATATTATGCTATCATCTATATGAAAATAAAAATCCTTAATCATTTGTAGCGCTCCTTTGGAGTCAGAATATATTACCCAGTTTTGCCTTTGCTGGCTTTCAACAATGAATTTTGAAGCTTGTAATATTGCAACAAGCTCCGCTGCTGTAGACGATGTCTTTCGAGAAAGTCGGAAATGTCTTTCTATTTTATATACGGGTATATGAAAAGCCGCAGACGAGCTTTCATCCATTGTAGATCCATCCGTGAAAACAAATGTGAAACAATAAACTCTTCAACAACAACAACAGTAACACAATACTGATATGAGAATAATATATTTGTTGTTATTATTATTATTATTATTAATGTTATTATTATTATTAGTATTATTATTATTATTATTATGTGAGGCACAAATTTTCTTTGAAAAAAATTGAGTAGTTGTCTTATCAGAGGCGTCCCTAATGTGAACGAGGCATGCTATAGTATACTGATATTACACCAACCCCGCGTTTTTGGAGCAGCGCGTGATTTCATTGGTGGCTAAGTATTCCACAAAAAAGTTATCTGTAGCGAAAAATCCGGTGCCGACGCTGGTGTCGGCGTCTTCGTTGTGAGTGAAAAAAAAGCATTGCCCGTGGGCGAAAGGTCGAGGTAGCTGCAAATAAATGAACAATATTAATAGCTCGCGCGTAAATTGAACCCAGTACTTCTGCACGGAAGACAGGTGTTCTACAACACAGCCACGCTGGTGCTTGAAAGTGTTCGAAAAAAGAAAATAAACTATGATAATGTCATGTAGTGTGAGAAGGCCCCTTAACGTGTGTTGTGTTGCGTCCCAGAAGCGTAGAATGGCACTAGCGTCAAACATTTAATTGCACCAATGAGTGGTTGATTTAAAAACTTGCCAATAAGCGCGTCAAGCAAGTATAAATAGGTCCTACCGAGGGACCTTTTAAGAAACATCACCATGTAAAAATATTACCACGCTGTTCTTGAGCAATACGTGCAAAGAAACAATTACACTATAGTAGCAGCAAGGAAACCAGACGAGAGCTATCTTCAAACTCGCTTGTACGCGTTCTTCGTTCTAAATAAAACTGGCCGAAATAATAGGGTCTCTAACCAAGACCTGATGCCGTTGTGCAGACCGCATAGCCAGTGAAACAAAGAGGTGTGCTTTGCGGTTATGTGCGTACATCCAAATATCATCGGGGGTTTTACGTCACAAAACCACGATATGATTATGAAGGACGCCATCGTGGAGGGTGTTCTTTAACGTGCTCTGACATCGCACAGTATACGCGCTTCCTCCATTTCGCCTCCATCGAAATGTCACCTCTGCGGACGGGGCCGAACACGCGGCTTTCGGGTCAGAACCCGAGCACTGTAACCGCTACATCACCACAGCGGACGGTCGCATATGTGAATATAATTGGTTTCATTACGCTTTCACGAACAGTCAGCAAAGAGGGGAAGACGAGCTGTATAGCATGTCATGTACAATGAAATACATTTCGGACGTCTTTTATTATGTGCTCTAGAAACGTTAAGAGCGTTGTTTAAATTAAGGCGTCTTTCTTAAAATGCTTAAATTTGGAAAATAATTCAGCAATTTCGTCCCTGTAATGAATTTAGGCCTTTATTTCTGCTACGTTTTGAGCTCTTAAAAAAGATTATCACTGGCAGCGAATACGGCACGGCACGTTGCCTTCACTCTATAGCGCGAAAAAATTCACTTGTTAAGTGACGCCAACAAATATTAGCTACGTGAAGCCTGTCTCTACATATTCTCAAAGCGTCATCGCCATCTCATAGGCTGATAATATTTTCTCGAAATTAGCTTTCACAGATTACAAAAACGGCCGCGACAAAAGGACGTCCTCACTTTCTTCAAGAAACCAGTGGGGCCGACAACTATACAACCGCACGAAATATATTGAAAAGGACGAGAGGAAGGGCAGCACGCCCTTTCGAAATACGAGTTTGTCAAGCGCAGCCAAGTGACTTGTGCGCACGGATTCACTAAAAAAAAAAATACTTGATTCACGATCGAGCGACCAACCGACCGCTCGTCGTACACGACTTGCGCTTATCAGTCAGCGATCACGGTTCGCTCTCGGTGGCGATAGTCGACATCAAGCTGCTTCGTTGTTGTTCTTTTTTTTTATGTATGGCCACTTTGTCTGCCGCGCGCCATGCGTTATCGCGCCAGTTTTGAAAGTTGAAGCTCTGTACGCCACGTGGTGTGAAAAACGGTGAACTAAAAGCGATGTCCCGAAATGCTGGGTATGGGTCATGCAAAGAAACAGAAAATCTAAAGAACACATCGAGGGATCTGTTTGTAACAGCGCGCGGTAGCACTCGTGTTGGAAGCGGTGACCAGACATTATTTATCGACGATGAGCTGAAAGTACGTAAGACAACACGAAGCTGAGTACGAGGAAGAAGGTACGAATTCTTGTAACTAATTATGCATAATGTGGGCGTGCGAGAGATGACGGAAAGCTGGAAAGAGTGCATGGTAACCCTATCGCAAAACCCAGCGCCGCTGGGTACCAGCGTCCAGTGCCATGCCGGATTATGGGCCCAGTATCGCGCTGGATACTGGGACGCTGGAGCGGCATTTTACTGGGAGGCGCTGGTACTCCCGCGCAATACGGCTCTACAGCTTGAAATAGGGGTGCCTATGTGCCATAAATAAATATATTAGTGAAAGAAGTGATAGAGAACGCATTAACGCAATAAAAAAAAAGAAAAAAAAAGCCAAATGAAAAAAAAAAAAAGTACCTGTCAGGAGGATTCGAACTTGCCACCTCCTGATTCCGAACTGAGTGTTCTACCCACTACGCCACGCCGGAACTTGCTTAGCTGTGCGTAAAACAACTATTTAACCAACAAACACACGGTTCGGCTTCATGTTTACATGTCGCACAGTCACGATAGACGCGATCTTCCTTTCCAAATAACAACTGCGTCTTTATTAGACACAAACGAACGGCGGCCGGTACCGGATGACATGCCGATAATGGCAAGAGCGCTAAGTTTCTTTAAGAATTCACATGTTAACTATGAAAAATATGAAATACACCTAGAGCAGGCACTGCTTGCTGGCTGTTACTGCCGATTTTTTTAATAGCCGTTTCTCGCTCTTGCTACTGGTCAACATTTACAGAGGTTTTATGGTGACAAGTTAGATAAACAGGTGCGTACATGATTGAGTATTGAGTAGTGTTATCGCGCAAGCGACGATACGCCAGTACAGCGGGCGTGCCAATGTACAGATTTGCAGTTCTATCGATACCTATAACTAAGAAACCGCTCAAATAAATACAAATACAATGCGCTAAAGGAATATGCCACTATGTTAGTTCACTACGGCGTACCAAATTACCGACTGACAATTATGCGGTCTTACATAAGAGTCACGAGAAGTACCGGTAGCGCGGCCGGCAGCTTTCGGTTTCAGCTTGTGTGCGTTGCTGAAAGCGCGTCGCTTCGATGGTCATCGCTCCTTGTGCGGACACCGTACACAAGGAAAAATGGTTGATTTAGGTTAACGAATGTCCAAGCTGTACTTTACAGTCATCCTTACGCTTTAGAATTGCGTGTACTTAAAGCGCGAAGCGCCGGTAACATGTAGACGGACACGGCCGGCACACTAGGCCTAACGCTCGCATGGGAGTCTCGCTGGGTAGGACCGGTCTTGGCGCAGCTGAGTTGCGATGGTTGAAGTTTCTGCATTCAAGCTTCGGAACCTTTCTAATGGTTAACTAAAGTTCAGCTGAAGTAAGTGGAAGGGCAAACAGTGCCAGAGATGCGTTTCCGGTGTGGTGATATCGAACGGCGGCTGTTTTTCTGGCCTCCGTTGGGTGAGGTTGCGAAGCCAGAGCTCAATTGCTTCTCGCCAACTGTGCGGCGATGTAACGATTTGCTGTTTCTGGTAGGACCGGCGCCTCCAGACTTATAAACACTGCAAAATATAATCATTACAACAACCCATCCCTGATGCCAGACTGGTATATGCGCGGCGCATGCACAAAAAGTGCATTCATCGCTGCTACGTTCTCCGCAAGAATTAACGCCGTTATTGAATCTGCGCGAATAAGAAAAAAAAAGCAAGCTAACAAGCAAAATAATCAGCGTTGGCTCCTTTGTGTTATTAACGCAATTTTTTCTGCATTCCAAAGGGAAAAATAAAAATGACGGCGATTTCGCATATAGTACATAATGTCTTGCGCTTATCATTCTCTTTCTCTGCCAAGCTAGAAGTTGTGAAAATGTTTGGGACCTGTTAGTAGGCCCCTGGCCGGGGGGGGGGCTAGGGGCCCGGGCCTCCCCCTCGAAATTCGGATGGAAGGGGGGCGTTTACCGAGGAAAAATAATAAAAATCGGTGTTTTTCAAGGCTACCAAAATTTTTTTCGGGGTACCCCCCCCCCCCCCCCGAAAAAAAATTTTGGCTACGGGCCTGCCTGTTAGGGTAGCATCCATTGGTACCATCGAATCAAACATTCTATATTCAAAGATACCGAAACATTCCGCCGCACACACTACAGAAACGTGCATGCCGCACTGGAAGAAACAGTGCAGGCTCCAGTGTGCACCAGCGCACTCCAGTGAAAATTCCAGCGTTTCCAGCGCTTCCCAGTACGCGCCAGCGTCACAGCGGCCAAGCCAACGCCCCTACCAGTGCGACCCAGCTCTGTCCCAGTGCGCTCACCGAAGTGCCAGTGAATCCCAGCGTGTACCAGTGTTCCCAGTGCGATCCAGCGCCAGAAAACGTACTGGTATCACGCTGGGGGCGCTGGTTTTTGCAATAGGGAAGTAGGACGCTAATATGATTTTTATGCAGAATGCGTCGTAAGGGGCATGCAAAACGCAGTACCCGGTGCATAGAAACTAACGAAAAAATCGAGGTTGCTTGAGGGAAGAAAACCACGCAGCGCTTATAGAAAGGGCTCCTTCGATAAAAATTCCTTCGTTGCGGCCTTGCTGATGCACCAAACCGCTGCCCATTAGTGTTAACATGATGTGCGCTAACAACGCTGCGATGTTTTTTTTTTTTTTTGTGAGTTTTCATCCTATCTCGTGTCTTCTAGTTAACTAGACCACCACTATGCGCTGACGACAGCTGGAAGTGAAACGAGAAGATACAGCGATAGACTTAAGAGTAATGCTTCAAAGTAGCTCTAGGAGAGCATGGGTGAAGTCACACTACACTTACTTACGATGAACATATATCTGTACAGAAGTGCGACGACTTCGCTTCTTTAAGAGCCCCAGGAAGCCTCTCCACAGCACCGCACAAGTGGTATGGTCACCGTGTTAAAGTTCCCAGGCGCCCAAGAAAAAGTGACTGCGCTGTGACGAGCTCTATCGAAAGTGACCAACAATAACAGAATGAACATTACCAGAAAATCAACATAACCATGGCCTATACATAACCATGGCCTAGAATGCTGCACGAACGTATTAGCCTTTTCTCAAAAATAAAAAAGAGAATAAAGAAATTAAAGCCCTTTCGCACTATTTATGTCGAGGCTGAAGAATGTGCGGAGTTGGGCGGCCGTCCTTGTGTCTGTTTATCGAACGAGATCGTTTTATGCTGGAATCCAGCAATACTTCTGTGACC